>ML794848.1:109577-131932 GCA_009831015.1 Picea engelmannii | reverse complement strand
TGAAAATGTCTCCTTGGTATATATAGGAGACTAGGAGGTATAATTACAACTAATGGCCTAAAGCCGACATAAATAAAATAACATTACTAATATAATATGCCCCAATTAAGGGGTAATGAGCCAATATTAGGGCTTAACATCATCTTTGTTTGAACCAAGTTTTATCAAATGGAAAGATGAAATCAGAAGCAACTTTTAGCCTGAGGGAACTTTATCAAATCCTAGCAATAGTTGGGATCTCTTCTTCTCAAGAAGAACACATCTTGACAATAGCGAAGAAATTGAATACCTCTCCAGAAATATTAAAAGAATCAAGGTCCTATGAGCTACAAAGTGATTTTCCTTTCCAAAATGCAAAGGAAACTAAGAAATTATGGACTACACCTAGTAGAGAGCAATCATTAAGACCTGAGATTGAGGAGTTCTCAACATCCATCTCAACAGATCCTTTATGTACTTCAGAAATCAATCATCCAAAAGAAGAGGATTTGCATAGCATGATGAAAGAGAGCATAGAAATTACTGTTGATAAACATCAAGATTACATTGAAATTTAGTTTCAAGAGATCATCAGGCCACAATACTATTCTCTTCTTCAACACCTTCTAATGCCAAAACAAGTAGGTTGGTTGATTCTTCAAATCCAGGTAATCACTGCAGTAAATTTTTCATATATGGATATGAGTATGTTTCTTATCTTGCTCCGCACATGGTTACATTGGAAGAGCTCTTACACTTGAATAAATATTTTCCCTTTCTTTTTAGGTAGGGTAGGATAGTAAATAAAAGCTCCATATTGTTAGTTTAGCTTAGAGTCTAATGCAGCCTCATTTTACATATTTTTTTAAGAACTATGAGATACATGTTCCTATGACTTGATCTCATTGATCTCATTAGTTTATTATATTTTAAAGTGTGGTTTTTGTAAACAGTTTTAGAGATCTTTGTAGGTATTTATTTCACCAGGAGTAGACAGTTTAAGGAGATATAAAAGAAGAATTTTTTCTTCAAAACATTGCTATACTTGAACCTTCTTGTCTGCTAAGCATCAAATGAATAATGACTTGTTGTAATTAGCCATATTTCTGCAAAGACTTTCATCTTCTTTTTCTCAAGGCATCTTAAATAGCAGTTGCTCTTGAACCTTCACCACCATATAAGGAAGTGGCACTGTAACCATCAAGCTTAGAGGTCTCTCGTACAGTTTTTCCAAGAAACCTAAGTAAGTGAGTCAAGTGTCTTTATCAAAGAGTAACAAGGAGGTCTAATTAGCGGTTAGTCATGGAAACGTCACAATAACTACAAAGGAAAAAAGTAAGTTGAGCCTAGAGATGCCTTTATGTTCTTTCTCAATGGGACCATCCACTACACACTAAATAGCTTGATTATATCATATCTTTAGATAGTCCACGTCCTCTTAAGTACCCCTTACATTGGTACAATCACTAAGTAATATAACGGAAAGTCATCCTCTAACATAAATACCATCCCAATTGAAAAAAAAATAGAGAAAGAAAAAGTTGTTTTCAAATTTGTTCCCCCATCTTCTTGCATAAGAAATCTTATACTAAAATCTTAAAGGATGGAAGGCCAGTCTCTGAGGGTTTAAGAGGCTAACCCGCTGGGATACTAAATAGGTCTACTGGCAGTGGGTATCGTCCTATGGTATGACTAGGTAAACCCGCCAGAGTACTGAACATGCTTACTGGTAGCAGGTCATTCTACCTAGCGAGGATGGTAATCTACCAAAAATAAATAATAAATTTAAACCTGTCCTGATGTACGGCATTACTTGCAAACAAATATGACATGAAGTATGTATGGTTAAGCTAAGGTTAATGAACTCCATAAACTTTCCATTGGGAACTAACTCTGAGACTATCTTGAAACTCTCTTGCCTACCTCTTCTTATCTATATATAGGATCTCTTATCCTATAGGTGGGGCCATCTTCTAACCATCTCGTCAGACCAATCTGTGAAATTATGTCTTTACACTTGACATACTATAAATCTTCGGCTATTGGGGGATACTGACTGGTTTCCTATACTTTTGATTGTGAGGCGTCACAATACTTAGGTGTGGGGGAGGGGTTCATGAGTTGACAAATGATCATTGCCTAAAGAAGTAAATCTTTGTAAAAAAAAATTATTATTTTCATGATACAGGTTATTACATCAGCAGTCATTTTATCTTGAAGTGCTAAACTCATGTGTGCTATAAATTGTTGTATATGTCCTTAACAGACCACTCTGTTGGTTTATTTTTGTTACAGGTTGTTCATTGTAGGTTTGACATTACATGTTATATGCAAGAGGATTGAGTGAGCATGGTGGAAAAATCAACAACAATGGCACATTCTTAGCCTTCCTCAACTCCTATTCACTATGTTTGTGGCCTCTGAGGAATCAATTGCCTCAGCCACAAATATCACAAGAGTTGGAGACCACTGATTTAACCACCACCAGTTTCCAAGAGCAAGCTATAACAGGGTTTTCAAAACTGAATTTCAGAACATCTATGGAGCTAAGGGATACTCCAAGGAGTGGATAAAATAGGAGTTAATCAACCCTCTCATAGTCATCTCCAGATTGATTACATGTGAAGGTAGATATTCCATCTTTAAATCCTGTCAATTTCAATTATTAGCTCACTTTCAGTTCAATAACACATTGTAACTTTCCCTTTTACCTCTTGAAGAGTCTAGAGAAGATGTCTTCCCAAGTGAGGAAGGATGTAAACAATCCCCATAACAACCTATTTCACCACGACCTTATCAAACTACTTGTCTTAGCCGAGTTGGAAAAACAGGAGAAAACGTGGGATGAGTTCATTTACCAATTTGCAAACCCTCATCTTACAATCAACACTAGCATGAAGACTCTTGATCTAGGGAATGTTACTCCACACAAACCCTCATGCTCAAGCTATTTCTTTACCGGGCCAAAAGTCCAAGAAACTTGTTGATACCCTTGCAGC
Source organism: Picea engelmannii (assembly GCA_009831015.1). NCBI lineage: Eukaryota > Viridiplantae > Streptophyta > Pinopsida > Pinales > Pinaceae > Picea > Picea engelmannii. The sequence goes on along the minus strand of ML794848.1, from coordinate 128,954 downwards.
CTCATCAGGAAAAAAGACCAAGAAGCCTATTGCTAATTCATGGCATGAGGACATGCCATATCTTCGGTATGGGGGGAGTTTCCTGAGCTAAAAATTCTAAGCATTGCCCATTTGTATAGAAAATCCATGAGAAGAGGAAGTAGGATTTCTGTCAAAATTATGGCATACTGTCTTTTTACAAAGTATTGGGATATTATATCAGCAGTTGTTTGTATTGGTATGCTAAATTATCTAATGTTGACATCATTGTGTGTGTTATAATCTCCTATGCATTTTTATGTTTATTCTATAGAAGACTGCTTATACTTAACTACTCTTTGTGACAAATACAAAGTGATTACAACTGCTAAATACTTACTGTCATCTGTATTCCAAGCTTATGAAAAGAGGATCAGTTGTTTGAATTGTTACATATTAATGACCGGCAATAGAAATTCTCTTGTTCACCATGCCTACCAGTACAAACCAAGCCTTTTGTTAGTATCTGTCAGTTCTGTCAGTCACGAGTGATCAAATTTACTCTTTCATGTGATTGATAGGGTTATTAGGTCAAATTGTTATATTTTCAAAATAAAATTTGACATATATTGGTTGTAAAATTGTCATTGGTGTGTCTAGGTGTCATTACTACTCCCTCCACTCATCCAAGGTCATAAATTCTCATCATGGTCATGTCATCCTTCCTTGTCATAAATTTTCAAATGATTGTCTTGGTCAAAGTTCTACTTAAAAATTGGTTTTTGAATTAACGAAGATGAATTTGAAAAAAGTGAAAGATTGTTTTGTCAATAATAGACCAAGAAACAAAAACCTCCTTCATGTAATGCACAGGTGTTATTGTTTGAGAGAAATCCCCCAAATACAGTCACTATAGGAGGGTTTCTGCACATTTGGACAGCTTGATTCGAAGTCAGTTTTTCAGAGGTTTGGAGAAGGCATTTGTAGTGCTTGATGGTTCCATTGTGTAGCAGACATCATAAAATTTCCACCCATACCACTTTCATCCCAAAAATCCTCTGGGAAGGCCTCCAAAATCTCTATCAAAGAGCACGTTGTGCTTCTGCAAGTTTTGAGTAACCAACTTCAAGCTGGGATTATGAGCAAATGGGAAAGTAATTTTGAAACCCGGAGGAGTTTTTTGTTCATAAAATACCAAAATACAATAACCTCTCTCAGGTTTTGAATATACTTTATGGTTTGGGATATATTCTATCATCTTAGAGGCCTATGCTTTCAAAAAATAAAACACTCTGTTTTTTTCCTGTTATAGTCATATTTTATTTTTGTGTTTTTCTAACAACAGGGAATGAATTTTTGAAAACCAAGAGAGGTTTTTATCAAGTACATATTAAAAAACAATAACCTCTCTCAGTTTCTAAATATACATTATGGTTGTGTATATATTCAATTCTCTTAGAGGCCTAGTTTTTCAGGAAATAAAACACTTTGTTTTTCCTGTTTTAGTCATGTTTTCTTGGCGTGTTTTCCTAACAAATGAAAGTGAATTTTTGAAAACCAAGAGAGGTTTTTGTCAAGGAAATATTCAAAAATAAAAACCTCTCTGAGTTTTTACACAAGTTTTATTGTATTGTAGTTATAGGTGTCACTTTGATACCTATTTTTCACAAGTTTGCTAGGGCAGAATTGTTGCGCTTATGGGAAGTCACTTTTGGAACTAATTTTGCAGAGGTAAAATTGTTGTTTTTCATGGTGTAAAGGATCAAGGGTATAATATACATCTCAAGGCTTCTCGCATGTCATCAGCAGCCTCCAAAAACTCCAAACCCTCCAGTTCAAACTTAGAGAGCATGAAACACTGAGTTGCCATTTACACCAGGATAACGTTGTCCTACAAGCCAAGATGAATTCTCTATAGAGTTAGGTTGATGATATTAACTGCCACCAATAATAGTATCTAGATGAAATTGAAACACCACGAAAATCCTAAGTCAAAATTCAACAGGAAAGACGAAGAAGCTTCTAAAGCTAATCCACCCCCTCCTTCGCAAGTTTAGTCATAAAGGGCAATTTCTTTTTCTTTGCAGTGGGACCTGCAAAATCTTAGGTGTGGGGGTAATGTTGGGCCCAAGATATGATCACGTTTATGATGGTTATTATACACTTTTGCCACATGTACATATGCATTTTTCATCTTTTAAAGGAGCTTTTTGAAGAATTTTATGATAAAACGGTATGATCGGCATTAAGTACGTGTAGTTCATGTCTAATGATTGTATCAAGTGTGATTCATCATGTTTTATGATTTCCAAGAGCTAATTCACGTTTTTTTGGTGTTACAGGGAAAAAATGCACTACGTTTCTAGTTCTGTCACTTGATCCAGCACTCGTTCCGGCACTCGATCTGGCACTCCGTCCAGCATCTCTTCCTGCACAAAAACAGAGGGCAATTTGGCGATTATGGTATTGGCAGCTAGTGGGGGGCGAATCAGAGACATGGGTTTTGTTCATGCTATCCCCTCCAGCTACTGAACTCTTGACAATTCGATTTTGGGTTGTTATGGTGGGTGATTATTGGCTAGCTTTGTTTCGGCAGTTAGTGCACCATTAATGAAATTTGACAATTTTAGAAGTGGTTCGAACTTCCTGTGGTCGACCACTTGGTCTGTAAACATTATAAATACCACCGTGGTGGTCAGATAATTGTTAAGCAGTAGAGGAAGTTGTGTGTTAGAGCCAAAAACGATTTTGGCTCTGTTTTTGCATTTTTCAATTGCCAGAATTATATAAAACTGTGTTTCTGCGTTTTAATGGTGAATTATTTTTGTTGAACTCGTGGTGTGATTTTAGGGAGTGACCACGACTTGCTGGGGGGGGCACCAGCAGTCTAGTAACTCTTCCATGTGTTGTTTGTACATTTCATATCTTAGACATCTCTCTTTTTCATTTCCTGTACATGTATTGCTAACTTTCTTTTGTTATATAATTTGTTGTTGTAGCTTAATGATTTGATTCTTTTGCAGGTTAGTATAAAGGCGTGTGTTAATATGCATTGATTTGATAGATAGAGACGAATTTTCAAATTCATCTACTAACCCCATGTGCAAGTAGATATTAGATTACATTTTTTTCATGCTTTTGAAATTTGATTTAAAATAAGAATTAAAATAGAGTAGAACAGAGTTTTAGTTTATGTTTTATTTAACCAAGGCTTCGGTGGATGGATAGGGTTAGTTTCATTTTTTATTGCCTATTCAATTGTTAATTAGATTTTGGTTAATTAGTTGTTGATTAATTTATTCATTAGTTTACTTTGTCATGCTTTAATTTATGTTTTAAGCATTTTCCTTATTACATTTTGAATTGTTAAGATAGAGCTAGTTTAGTTTATGTTATGTAATTTCTTGCCTAGAATTAGATTGCAATTGTAGTTCTTAGTTAATGAATGAGTTTAAGTATGAATTTTTCTTATGTAGAATAGAAGTATAATGATGATCCTGTTATGTTGTTGATGGTTAATAAATGAACATGCAGTGTATTTAATATTGTTTTTGTCTTCACACAACCACCAGCATTATATTTGAATTGACATAGGTTAAAGATAGTTTATTGCTTTCATAGCTTAGAAAATAGTTTTATTTCTATTGTAGGATATATAGACTTTGCTTTGATAGATTAGATAGTAGTTTGCTTATCATAGATTAAGAATTAGTTGTTAATCTTTCTTGCTTTCAATAAAATAGATTCCCTTTCATGCATTGCATTGAGCATCTAGATTTCCTTTCATGCATTGCATTGAGCATTTAGATTTCCTTTCACGCATTAGAAATAGTTTTGCATTAGGAATTTAATTCACTTGCCTCTTAGGCTAGATAGTTGTTCAATGAGAAGTTTTACTTGCAGTAGTTAGTTGCATTTTCTTACTTGTCTTTTGCTTTAGTAGGTTAGTTAGGTGCCTTTGCTTACTTGTCTTTTTCTTTAGTAGGTTAGTTAGGTGTCTTTGCTTACTTGTGTATTTGCTTTAATAGGTTAGATAGGTGATTTTGCTTACTTGCTTATTTATTTTCTTTCATAGGGTAGTTGCTCATTGAATGTAGGTTGGCAAGTTAAAGAAGTTTGCTTTTGTCATTTTCTTATTATGCTTAGTAGTTTGTTTTTTCTTATCGTTAAACTAGTTTGCTTTACATAGAGTTTTCATTTACTTTCTTAGGAACTATCCATCGACCCTTGGCCCAAAAGTACTTAGGTTACCTAATTTCATTTTGCTTAGTAGGGTTTGCTCATTAGATAGATTTGTTTGACTAGATTAGCCTTAGATAGTTGCCTTCCTTAGTTAGACTATACTCCTACCAGCCTTCTACCTTTGGCATATATTTTGATACAACTCTAAGTTTACTTACCCCGGGTTGACAATTTAATTAAGGCTTTTTACTGTGTTTTTAGTACATATAGAACACCCATCAATGGGTTTCCTTAGGAAATATTTGTCTCTGTATATTTCATGTGTGTGATTGATGTTGAATATTCTACTGCCTACCTTCCTGCATTATTTTGATTGTCATTGAATGATCTGTAAAGAGTTTAAAATAAGTATAATTGTTTAAGCACGGTGTCAACTGATTCACCCCCCTCCCCTCTCAGTTGTCGAACAATTGGTATCAGAGCCGACCATTTTTATCTAAGGGTAGATCATAGAGCTTAAACATGACTAGCTATGAAGGAACTTCAACCAACAAGGCCCCTCTATTCAATGGAACAAATGTTTCCTTCTGGAAAGTTAGGGTGAGAACCTACATAATGGCTTTAGGTGCAGATTTCTGGGATGTGGTAGAGATTGGTTATGTAAAGCCAGTTGTACTAGCTAATAAGGATGACAAGCTAGAATTCAACTTCAACGTTAAGGCTATGAATTCTATTCTGAGTGGGCTTGCAGAAGCATAATTTGTAAAAATTATGCACTTAGAAACTGCCAAAGACATGTCGGACAAACTCATTAGCAGTTATGAAGCTAATGAGAAGGTAAAGGATGCCAAGCTTCAAACCTACAGAGTACAGTTTGAACAGCTACAGATGAAAGAAGATGAAACTATTGGAAAGTACTTTCTGAGAGTTGAAGAACTAGTAAATGCAACAAATCTCTTGGTGAAAAAATTGAGGAAGCCTCATTAGTTCAAAAAATTTTGAGATCTCTGCCAGATAGATTCAACCCAAAGGTCTCTGCTATAGAAGAACTTAATGATCTAAAAGCTTTGGCCTTTGATCAACTTCTAGGAACGTTGACTGCATATGAAATGAGGATAGGTAAAGATAAATACAACACTAGAGAAGATTTTTTTAAAGCAGATAAGAATGAGGAATCTGAGCTTGATGAAATTGAAGAAAAAATTGTGAGAAGACTAAAGAAAGGATCAGGCAAGTATCAAGGAAAGTTGTCCTCCAAATGTTTTAACTGTGGAAAGATAGGTCACTTTTCATCTAAGTGTCCACACAAAAAGAAGGACCAAAACTCTGAAGGTGAAGAGAAGTACAAATCCAAAAGATTTACTAAAAATAAAAGTTTATATGTAAACAATGATGACTCTTCAGAAGACACAAATAGTGGTTCCTCCTGTGAATATAAGGTAAATGACTTTGTATTTATGGACAAAGAGGATTATGATAATAAAATCACATGAAGTGATGTTAATGATGAAGAAGTTGTGGTTGACTTGGAAGGAGAGTTGATTAGCACTTTGGAAGAGATTGACAGACTCGGGCTTAAGAAGAGAAAGCAAAAACAATTGTTGATACAGTTCGAGAAAGGTAGTAAAAAAACTGATGAAGACTTTGCCCTGCTAAAAGTGGAATTAGAAGAGGCAAAGAAAATAGAGGAAATTCTAAAACAACAGTTATCAGAGAAGAAGGAAAGGTGTGAAAATCTCGAAGAAGAAGTAGTGAAAACTAGGAAAGAGTTGGAGAAGTTTCAAGCCTTGTATCACCAGAATCTATCAAGCATCAAAGCCTCAAAAGGATTAGCCACCATTTTGAATCAGAAAATGAATCCAAAATTGAAAACTGGTTTGGGTTATGAAGAGGGATCAAGTAGCAGTCAGCCAAACAACAAAGAATCCATCAAGTTTGTTAAATCTACAACAAATGAAAACAACAAACCTTCAGACACAAAGGAAGATAATCAGTCGTCAAGGAGGAGTAAAAGAAAAGGTGCCAAAACTAATGAACAGTCAATGAGTAGAAAACGTTGCAACAATCACTTTGACATATTGAAAAATGAGCTCGAATGCTATAATTGTCATAACTTCGGCCACAAAGCTGCAACCTTCCATATGAAGAATTACAAAGAAGATCCAAGGATAAATATCTTAGCTAGAAAGTCCATCACATAGAAAAAGAAAGATAGTGGAAAATGTGGTCTAGTACTTTCAACTCAAAAACAAAAGAACTCTTAGAATATAGACAGTGGATGTTACAAGCACATGACTAGAGAAAAGGATAAGGTTCTTCCTATAAGTAAAATAAAAACAGGAAATGTGATCTTTGAAAATGATGAACCAAGTAAAATCAAGGATAAAGGGATGGTGAGCCTGAGAAAAGACAAAGGAGATTCTTAGGATGATCTGCTTGTAGATGATCTAAAACATAATTTGCTCAGTATAAGTCAAATGTGTGACAAAGGTTGTGAAGAGGTGTTTACGTCCAAAGATTGTAAGGTGAAAAATGTAAACTCATGACAAGTGGTGTCTAAAGGCATAAGGACAGACAATGATGTTGATATTGAATCCTCCCATGCATGAAAAGAAGAAGTAGAAGAAGAATCATGTCATAAGATGGAAGCATAAGTTGTGAATCTTAGAAAGAAGGTTGAAAATTCAAATACCCAAATCAAGTTCTTGAAGAGTTCCATGATCCTAGATGAGATCTTAGATATTCAGAGATCACAAAATGACAAATCCAGTCTTGGATACAACAGGGAAGAAATCAGTACTTCTAATAATTCTAACACAGGTCCTTCATTTGTAAAAAGGGAAAGAAGGTATGACTCAGGTTCCTCAGGTTCAAAGAATGAAATCAATACTGCAATATTTATAAGATCAGATCAAGGAAGACATCCAAAAGCTATTCATACACCTCAAAGTAAGTTTAGATGAGAGATGCCTTCATGGATGAATCAAATGAGGTATGAGAGTGTTTGTAACGGTTTTTTCTTGTGATGAATATGGTCATAAAAGAATTGGATTGTAGGCATCATGGAAGAAAAATAAATTGCAGTAATAGAAGATCATAGAACAAAGCTCAAGAAACCAGGACACTCACAGATGTGTATGACAAAGACTGAACAAGTGAACACACGTGAAGTTAATTGTTGCAAAATAAATTGCAATCATGTGACAAGCATAGTATAAATCTTCTCAAACGACTTTAGAGCTATGGAAAATAAAGAATCATCTTGGATAAAGACGGATACATATGGTTAGATATCGATGAGAATAAATGGGCACATCTAAGGGTTGTTTGAAAAATACGAGCTACAATTGTGCAGTGTTCCAGTAAGACAGCAGCACCATTCTGATGTACAAAATGATATACATGACATCTTGTAGAAATAACAAGAGGAGAGATCTTGTCAAGGAAAGATAACCTTTTAAAAACAAAGGGGGAGAACAGTCAGAAGTAGAGAGAGAAGAGTGACAAGGGGAGTCATTCAGTTATGGCAAGAAAAGGTTGATGAAGGAGTCCCAGTAAGAGAGGTGAGCAATATTGAAGTCTACTACAGAGGACACAACTAAAGATGAAGATGAACATGTATAAGAATCAGAAGGAGAAAAATCTGAGTTAGATACAAATACTCTGCAGGACTCAAATAAGAGAATCCATCCTGTCAGAGGGAGTATGTATTGGTTGAATATCTGATACCTCTACACAGTACTGCAACAGCTCAGGGGGGGCATGTTTTCTTTGACATTGATGTCAAAGGGGGAGAAAAGTTCTGGTCTGAATGCTACAGTTGGAGGTCTAAGAAGAATAGTGCATTCGTTCATGGTTTCCATCAATGCCAAAGGGGGAGATTGTTAGCATGTTTACAGGCAGAGTGTGCTTGTCATTGATGGAAAGAATAGCAGCGATGTTGGCAGATTTACAGGCAAAGTGTACTTTTCATTGATGGAAAGATCAGAGTGTGCATCGATGGAAAAATGGGAAAAGCGTAAGCTCAGGTGAAGAAGAAAAAAATATGCAATCCAATCTCAGAGAGGAATAGTACAGAGTTGCACATAGAGAGCAAGTGTGCACTACGGTCGAGGTTAATTCCATTACCAACAGTCAGGAGAGATAGCGTTCTCAGAAACGCAGACGAGACCCAAAGTCATCAGGACTCACAGAACCTTTGACACTTAGATATTCTTCCAAGTCAGGAGGATGTGTAAGCTCAGGAGGAGGAGCAACAATGGTCATTGGATCATCGATCCAGAATACCCGATGTCCGCTAGATTAGAGTCCAGACAGGAGGAGCGCACAGAGGAGGAGATTAGACCTCAGTCGTCGGATCGGAGTGCGAAGGACCAGAAATGGTTAGATCCAGTGGAGTTGCAAGGAGGATAATCCCATGAGTTAGTCGACACTCCAAATTTGTGAAGGAATCCTGGTCATTGGAGCCAGAGGACACGTCGCAAGCGATTGGAATTTCACTGACTCGCGAACTGGAAGAGTCAAAGGTGAGAGTTGGAGGAACTCGCAAAATGCGAATTCATGAAATGATTTGGACCATTGGATCACTGAGGATCATGGACCGTTGATCTGGCACAATGAAGAACTAAGTCCAAGTTCTCGAAGAAGAGATCTAGACCGTTGAAATACGAAAGATCGTGGGTCGTTGATCTGGAGCAGGTATCGGGAAATCGGGAGTCGAAGAAAGGAGGTGATATAACCTTTGAAGTCGCGAAATGTGAAACCACGATTTGATCACAGTTGTCGATCAGAGAGAGAGATATCGATCATTGATTTGATATGAAGCATTTCAGAGTTTCGAGAGTTGGGATTTTCGAGGCAAATCACAGCAGGAAATTGTGAAATGCGAAATCACAATTTGATCACATACGTCGATCAAAGGGAAAGATCATGGAATGTTGATTCAATGCAATCGCAAGTTTGGGAATCAGAAGAAGGGAGGTGAGACAACCTTCGACATCACGAATCACAAAATGCGAAAAGGAGATCTCAACCATTGAATCACGGAGAGATCTGTACCGTGGATCTGGCAAGCATAGTTTCTAAATTTAGGCCTGTGGTCACGGCCATGGTCACATTGATGAAAGTAAGGGAGGACATAGCATGTTGCTAAGCTCCACTTCAAAAATTGCGAGTTGGGAGATTCAAGGAAACTCGCAGCAGAAGATTGTGAAACACGAAATCGCGAAGCACCCTAGTGCTTGGCCCCTGGTCACATCATCGGAAGAGAAGGGAAGGTGCTAGCACTGCTAGGATCCATTTCGGAGTTTCACAAGTTTGGAAAACCAAGGTGACTCACAGCTGATCACCTGAAATACAAAATCGCGAAATGAATATTGCTTAGGCATACGATCAACATCGATGGTCATGTGAAAGGAAGGGGCTTAGCCAGAAAATCTAAATACCCATTATGTAGTTTTCTCAAGAAAGGAAAAAGCACCAAAGGGATGAGCGCATGAATTTTTTCTCAGTAACTGCTAGAGACGAACTGATTGTAACTACAGAAATCCACTGATGGTTTCAGCCAGAGAATTCGAAGAGGCTGCAAGGTGATTTTCAAAGAAGTTGAAGAGTCTCGAGGTATCTGACAGTGGTATGAAGACTCATCATAGAGATGATTGACAGATGGAAAAGGGTCGAAGATAGTAGCTGCCAGAGAAGCCAAAGAGTCTCATCATAACGACCATGGATGAAGAACAGACTCAGTGTAATCGCCAGAGGGGATGAAGAGTTAGGTGTATGATCTGGCAGAGGACCGGGCATGATAAATATACGCAGGACAGAGAAGAGGAGGTTTCTTCTACAGAGATTTATTCATGTGGGTAAAAGCAGGTTGTGTACAGTTGTTGAATCGTACAGAAGAAGCATAGCGCATAGAATAGAAATGAATATTTGAGAGAGGAAGAAAAATTCAAAGTGCGCATGCAGAGACAAAGAAGAAGAACAGAAAGCTTATGAAGATGTGAGAAGGAGGACACTAAAGCAGGTAGAGCATGGTAGTGTATCAGAATAGTGATGATATTGGTAAGCGATTGATGAATATTGTATCACTATAATAGATTCAAGCAAGCAAAGATTTATATTTCAGGGTGGTTGGGAGGTGTTAGGGAGGACTGTTTTCCTCAGAGTTTCAAGTGGGTTATTGAACATAGGGAGTTGTAGCTTCCATCTGGTTGCAACCAACAAAACCAGGGTGGTAGGGTGGTGCAAGGGAGAACTATTGTTCTCTGTTATGCAGGTTGGTGCCTGCGTGACTGGAAGTTGATGCTTCCTTCCAGTTGGTGCTGGAACACTCAAGGATTTGGTGCTTCCTTCTAGTGGGTGCTAGAGAAACCAGAGAGTTGGTGCTCTCAATAATTTGCAGCTTGAAAAATAGAGGTGGTAGACTCACAATGAGTTGGTGCTCATAAGAATGATAATGTATAGGAAATAAATATTACTTATCATATCAAAAAAAAGAGGTTTTTCTCTTTATGGGTTTCCTTAGGAAATATCTGTCTCTATATATTTCATGTGTGTGATTGATGTTGAATATTCTACTGCCTACCTTCCTGCATTATTGTGATTGTCATTGAATGATATGTAAAGATTTTAAAATAAGTATAATTGTTTAAGCACGATGTCAACTGATTTACCCCCCCCCCCTCCTCTCAGTTGTCCAACATATGGTTGGACAGACTGGCCATTTCAGAACTTGTCAGCAGGACATAGAGAGATTATCCTTGGGGAATCTCGATGATGATGTAATGAGACACATGGGGGCATGTTTGGCATGTTAGCATCATGAGTCAAGTAATGAATATGTAGCCACCCCTGTTTCAATGCTAAGTTGGGAGAGTATACTAGCTTCTCTCGACCCTGGGGCACTATAGATATAAAGTAAGGAAGACATCATATGGATATTGTTGGAGCATGGGACTCCGCAGGCAGCAGTATGGATTGGCAGGGAGGCCAATTTTACTGATTATGGACAAGACAACATGATTATCGACATACTTTGGCTAGAGGTTTACAATTTTGTGGGCACCGAGATACTTGGTATGAGACCTTCTGAGCTATGTGACGTAGGATTTGGTGCTCTTCTAGAATAAATGAGAGTTTCATAGACTTCCATGATTGATTCCTTCCATTTTTGGAGGAATTTGAAAGCAAGTCAAGATGAGTATGCTTTGTGGCATGATGGATCTCCTTGGTTGAGGATCAGATATAGAAGCATATCACCTTCTTGGTTAGTCGGGGGTCTGGCTTATGCTAGAGATGAAAGTTGGGAGACGGGTTTATGTGAGAGACTCCTTGATGGATGGATATTGTATCTACTTGTTCCAATATTTGGGGATCTTCAGGAGGTTCATGATGTTGGTATCTTACAGAACTATACTTCATAGGGCACTAAAGTTTGCATCTTGATATGGGATCTAGGGATTAGAGTGCTTGGTAGTCCAAATTTTGATGATGTCAAGATCCGAGGAGAGTGGTTGCTTCGGGAGTTGATAGAGGATTGGATGCACACGATCATTCTACTCATCAAGAGAATTTGGGTATCATGTATGGTGAGCACTTGGAGGGGCCATGTCTTAAGGAGAGCTTACTATAGGTCAGACAGGTGGATATGGGATCCTGACATCATATATAGATTGATTCAATTATTTCTAGAGGACAAGAAATATTATAACAGTGAGGATTGTAATGTCCCCATTTTTGGACATTATTATGTTACAGAGTGTTATGCCTACCAGAGTAGCCAGATTGGGGTGATAGTGAGTTCAAGAGTTATTGAGGGGTTTTATTGGTTTAAAAATCCCATTGCAATGATTTTGTCTCTCTAATGAAAGATATTGGTGCCTTTAACTATTGGGTTATGGAGTCTTTAAAAATGAAAGAGCTAGGTGTGCTACTTCCTTGGGGGTCTAAGCCCTTTTACTCCCCAAGGCAAGCATAACTAGCTAATGAAAACCCTAGGAGGGTGTAAACCCTTTTACTCCTCCTAATATTCCTTTATGGAACAAATTATTCCAAGAAAAATATGATGGGCTTAGTGGGGTTGTATGCTCTTATACTCCCCAAAATCTTAACAAATTAACCTTGTGACCAAGAAACGATGAAATTGTTGATTAAGGTTAGTTGTCATTGATGTCAACCCTTGAAGAAATCCCCGCAGCACAAAGGTTTGGGTAATGGACCCAAGATTGTTTGATGTAAAGATGACTCATTATTTTCTTGTCATGGTTGATAATAAGTAAATATGGATGAACTCCAAAGTGTTCCCCTTATGGTGAAAGCCCTCACGGGAAGACGCTTTGCGGAGTAAGAGAACCCATGCTTAATTATGGAATAATGAGATGAAGGAAAATGAATTTGTCAGGTAAAATATACTAGATGGATAGTTCTTTTCATTCCATTTCTGGTGGTATGTGGAACGTCACATAACTCCTCACGGTTAGAGAGTTATGGCCATGAGAAGTTAGAGACCCTAGGTTTGGGTAATAGACCCAAGTTTGTTTGATGGATAACGGTATGCGTTATGATATATTTTCAGATAATAATATTCTATATGGATAGTACATGTCATTCCATTTTTGGTGGTATGTGGAACGTCACATAACTCCTCAAGGTTTGAGAGTTATGGCCTTACGAAGTTGGAGGACCCTCATATGTCATCTAGAAGCCCCAAAAGGTCAAAGTAGTCAAANTGGTTTAAGAGATTTTAAAAGGTAAATAATAAAGTGAAGTAATGAGTGTATTATAATTCAAAGTGAATACAAAATAAATTATTTCAATAATAAATTTAATGGAGAAATTAGAAGTGGTTTAACCCTAAAATAAGGAAAGTGGGGCCAAGTGACCTAGAAGATGTTTTTAAGGAAGCTACTTTGAGAGTATAAATAAGAGGCAAGGCTCTCTCATTTTAATCACACTTGAGAATATTTAATATCTATAAGTGTCTGAGTAACCAAGGATATCTAAGCCAAAATTATGATGGAAGGTGAAGAAAATAAGGCCGAAATGCAAGGAAGGATAAATTCTTTTGATGGTGCTTTCTAAGGTATGTTATTTACAGGTCATCACACCATTTTCGCTATAACATTTTTTCTATAATGATTCAGACTGTGAAATTTCTATTCCATTGAGAAAACATATCCAAGTATCTATGGTAAAAAATTCAACTTGTGGCTCATTGTAGTTTTGGAGTTACACTCCATGGAAAATAGGGTTTATGGCTAGTCCTAAAACTAGTCAAAAACAGGTGTTTCGGGTAAAAACGTCATAACTTGTTCATAACAGATTCTAATTTAGTGAAACCAAATTTGTTGGTTAGGGTAAAGTATTTAGTATGTTTTGTAACAGTTTCAGATCAATTCAAAAAATATTGTGGGTGGATCACGCTTTACAAGGTCGCTCTCTAAAATAAGCCAAAATTCAACAAGGTATGTCATTTTTGCTATAACTCCTTTTCTGAGAGGTTACAAGTAGTGAAACCTAGAAGAATTGCATAAAACACACTGAAGAAAATTGTGTATCAGTTTCATATCTTTATACAATACAGGTACAAAGTTATGATTACTTCAAGTTAGGGTTGTTGACTAATCCAAAACTAGGCATGTGAGAGTAAAGAAACATTTGATGAAAATGATAGTCTCTTGTTGTTGAAGTTAAGGAAGGCTTGCAGGAATGTGATCATATACACCAGTTCTATTATAGAGCTACAAATCATATTTGAATGATGAAATTGATGAGGGCTTTTGGTTGAGGTACATGTTGGTACATGGTTGAGACAAGTAGTTGATGAGTTGGCACATACATGAGGTGTATAGTTGATGATGTTGGTACATATTGATGAGTCATATTTGATCAGTAGTTGACACATGATTGGTACATACTTGGTACATGTTTGGATGCACTTGTTTATGGTACAGGATGATTACAGGTTATTTGGTATAGGTTGGTGCATGGTTGATGCACTTGTTTATGGTATAGGTTGAGGTACAGGTTGATGTATGGTTCAGATTTATTGGTATAGGTTTACAGTGTTATATCTCACAGTGACAGGTTGACAGTGGTTCCATAATTCTACTTCTACTTCAAGGCAGTTGGGTGGGGCAAGGATAGGTGGTTGTAGCCACCTTCCAGTTGTAGACGAAGAACATAGGGGGTTGTAGCCTCCTTCTGGTTGTAGCCAAAGAATTGGGGAGTTGGATTCCCTCAGGTTGTAGCCTAAGAAACTAAGGGGTTGGAGCCTCCTTCCAGTTGCATCTAGAAAACAAAGGAAGTTGGTGTTTCCAATGAATGTAATTCTTCAAGACATATAAAAAAAGCATTATATGGTTTTCTCCCGATTTGGGTTTCCATTTAAAACACTGGTGTATTGTGTATGTGTATGTTTTTTCATTTGTTCATTGCTTATTTACTCTGCAATTATCGGATGATAATGCTTCATTGATATAACACTTGTATTATATGGTTAAAAAGGGTTAAATTTCTCTATTACTGATTCACCCCCCCCCCCTATTGTTGGGAAAAACACCCTACGGACTAGCAAACTAGGGTCAGACTTGCATGCAGATTTTGACCGAATAGAAACTACTTTTTTACCTACAACCCAAGATTTAAACCTCTTTTTCACAGTAAATGCATGGAAAAGGACCACCAACCTTATTACCGGCGTTCGATGTAGATCCTCCATTGCTCTTCGATTACTTGCTTGCGCTGCTCCTTCCACAGATGACCTGCACTCAAGACAAACAACAACTATGCATGCATGCTACTTCTATACTCAAGGGTTAGAAATCAAGCATAAATTAATCAAACCATAGACAATTCATGCATTGGGATGGGAAAAGTATTCTTTTTATTACTAAAAGTGAATCAACTTACAAAAAAGTTGAGACTGGCCACCGCTCCTTGAACCTGATCCTAGGCTCCTCTTCTTCTGTCCTTCAACTGCTTTGCGTTAAATCTCCTTTGGCATGAGGAAAGGCTAAAGGGTTGGGACAATGGATTACGTAAATGGGCAGAGTTTCTTCGCTATATTTTTTCCTCCTCCAAATGGTACCCCTACCCCTTCTTTTATAGGCTAGAAGGAGCTAGGGTTTTGGACGAACCCTCGGCCATGCATAGCTAGGAGTTTCAGTTAACTGACCCATAGTTTTTTCTTTCGTCGGCAACTTTCATTTTTTCATGCTTTGTTAGGTACACGCAGGTTGTTGTGAGTCAGCCAGCGTGCACACGCGTGCAGTAATGGGTTAGGGCACGTGGGCCTTGACACAAAAGGATTTTCAAAGAGTTGTTCAGCAGAGTTTTTGGCAAAGAAGGGATATGAATTGGCCCAATGCCAGGTAAGAATGTGTGGTGCAATTTAGGTTTATAACAGATGCCCCCTAATGTGTGAGGCCAGAAGAGCATCTGATGGCCAAAATACATTACCAATCTTTACTGATGTGCCGAACGATTGAGCCCAAGGACCAGGAACTAGGAGGTTCCATCTGCAAAATAACAAATGTCTCACTGAGGCGGGCATACCCATGCTCAGGATAAAATGGAACCATGGCTACCAATCAAATACATTGTAGATCCATGTCAAATAACTATAAGAGTAGCCGCGAATAATACACAGCGGAGCTACATCTTGAAGTCAGAAAGATATACATATAAAGTATCCATCTTCCAGAAGTTGATTCGGCCTAATGGTTGTACTTCAGAGCTCGAGAAACAACTTCAAAATCTTCTTAAACTCAGGTAGGAGTGTAATATGAGTGTACGACTGCACTAACCAGAGGTCTTCGACGGCTTGTCGGTTATGGACTTGATAATCTTGATGATCGGACTAAAGGCTTCAGTGATTTCAAACAAGGACTTGATTGAACGTTCAGGATGGTTGGGTATGCAGACAAGAGACATATTGCAGAGGGGTCAACTCAGGCTTAGTGACAAACTTCCCTTGGACAATAGCATTACTAGTGATAAGACTCAGGCAACATATATGTTAATCATAAGTCTACGAAGCAGGAGGCAACGCAAACTCTCCATATGTTTGAAAGAATAACCAAACGGTGGAGGACACAACTATATATAGCAAGAAAAGATTCCTAAGGTCGTACTACATCCCATAGTCTGATGATCAAATGGACAGATATGATTTATCCAAGGGCGACTCATTATGCTGCCAATAAAGAAAATACTTTTCCCATCCTCTTTTTGGGGTATATTTGATTTTTTTTTTTTGTTCTTTTTGATAATTTTGGAAAAAGAATAAAGGAATATTACGTTACAATGGAGGAACGAGTACTTGCAAACATACAAGCTCAAGGCACAAGGACAAGACTGATGTTCTGGTAAAATGATACTCGGGGAAAATCCTCCAGCGGCCAAGTTGTTAAGACGCAGAAGAAAATTGTCACAAGGTTGGTGGATAAGGTATGCAAATGCAGTTGATAGAACACACCATGGTAAGGTCCTTCGATGTAAGTTTAACGAGCCCCGAGAAGGTAAGCTTGGTGGTTTTTCATGTTTAGAGAGTCTGAAAAATCATAAAAGGAGACTCCGTTGGGGTACCTTTTTCGACAATAGTCTAGTCGGTTCAAAAAAGGGGTAAACTAGCACCGATTAGACGTCAATTCAAAACCATTTTAACGAGTGTGACAAGGACAAGATCACTCGGCCATTTTTTCACTTTTAAGGAGTTTGAAAAAAGCTTAACTATGGACTCCGTCAGGAATATTCTTCTGGACCAATTTAACAAGTGTGAAAGACTAAGGTCACTCAGCGATCTTTTCAATTTTAGGGACTCTGAAAAGAGCTTAACTATGGACTTCGTGGGGGTTTCTTTTTCGTAAGTTTAGTCCCTCAGGCCCAAAAAGGGGATAAAATCATACATGAGAGTACTCTTCTAAAGAACGAAAGTTCTATAGAGTATACCTTTGATTGTACAGTTGACCGTCCGGACCGAAAAAGGGGTAAACTACCGCCAGACAGACGTGACTTCAAATTTCAGTTTAACGAGCGTGAAAGGCCACAAGATCGCTCGGAAATCTTTTCATGTTTAAAGGGCTTGAAAAGGGCTTAAAAGAAGACCCGTTTAAGGAACGTTCTTCTGGACCAATTTAACGAGTGTGAAGAAACAAGGTCACTCGGCAATCTTTTCATCTTTAAGGAATCTGAAAAGGGCTTAAAGAAGACTCCATAATGGTTACTTTTCTCAGTTAATCCGGACGAGATCGAAAAGCATAAATGCAGTCTCACCGGATGTTGCTTTTGGATCTCAAAGCGAGCTTGAAAAACAACAAAGTTAGCTCATGATAGACTCTTTGTGGGTCGATGTCTGGCATCTCCTCGGGGGAGCTGTATTCTCCGACGCAAACATTGTCTATGATGCCAGGGGTTCTGGAGATATTGATAGGTATCGTTTCAACAACGGTTGTCATATTACCCTCAGCATAGATCTTGTGTGTAGCTAAGGGATTAGTATGACAAGACCTATCTCCAGTCATAGTCACGGTGAATTCTCCTACTTCGATTCGGCTTAACTCTGGGAGAAAATATGATCTGTGATAAAGATCTTCCCAAGGTTTGTCCGGACTAGTCATTGCTTCGATTACTACTTCGTCAGAAGGCAAGACTAATTCTAACGAATTGACGTTAGCGAGAGAACCCTGACCCAAAGTCTGTAAAGTGGAGTAGGTTAGTGCAGGACTTGTATCTGAACTAGGCATACCGTATGAGAACGGAGGGCATGTCGCACTAGGTGTGAAGGGGGTTGTGGTCGCCGCCATAGACGGGTTCTGTCCACTGTGCGCCATAGTTGCGGCCAAGACCATGGTGGCTCAGACCGACGACGGTAAGTTAGGAGATGGTTCTCCTGTGGTAGCAACTGTGGTGGGAATTGAAGAATTCCCAGAAGAAGTAACAGCATTTGTTTCCATAGCTGTGTGAGGCACTGTCTAGCGTTCATGAAATTGGATTGGTACAATAAACGGTGCCAAGATATCAATGTTTTGGGGTTTCAACCGAGACAAGATATCAGTGTTTGGGGTAATATGACGGGTTGTCATATTACCCTCAGCATAGATCTTGTGTGTAGCTAAGGGATTAGTATGACAAGACCTATCTCTAGTCATAGTCATGGTGAATTCTCTTGCTTTGATTCAGCTTAACTCTGGGAGAAAATATGATCTGTGATAAAGATCTTCACAAGGTTTGTTCGGACTAGTCATTGATTCGATTATTGCTTCATCAGAAGGCAAGACTAAGTCTAACGAATCGACATTAGAGAGAGAACCCTGAGCCCAAATAGGCTCTAGAAGTGGATCTAACTCTTGGGCAGGAGTCAGATCAGGGTTAGCTGAATCTTGTTGGACTAAAGAGTATGCTACCTCAGTGGCAGATAAGGGAATGGACATGCCTGAGTTCCCTGTCTCATCCATCGTGGTTGATGGGGAAGGAAGAATCCAAGGATCCTCAAAGTAAGTCGTGCGGAATGACGAAACTTGAAAAATCTCAACCTTATGGTGATTAGATATAAATTTGATATCGTCGTGAGGAGGTGGGAAATCGAAAGTACCCATCAATGATGGGCACAAACCAACTCCTACATTAACAACACCTGGTTGAGGATTATCAATCATCGGGACCGTGGATGCCCCCAAAGCTAGGTCAGGTTTGGAGAAAGACAGTTGATCAATGGTCATTATCCGACCCTCGTGTGGAAACAACAAGACGCAGAAAATTGTAGCAACCACAGCTTGCATAGCATAAGTCCAACTCTATCCTAACAAGATATTATAGTCGAGGGGAGCATCGACTACCTCTACTTCGATGCACATGGTTTTCCCTCCTAATTGCACAAGGAAAGAAGGGACGATGCCATGTGGTCGGAAAGAACGACCGTCGAAGCAGTGAGGAGAGTAGGTGATGGAGACAAAGTGGGCTGGCCAATGGCCTTCAACATGCTAACGACATAACGCATATCGAGGTGCCCTCGTCGACCACCGTGCAGAAGATATTCCGTCTAAAAGTTTTCGTGGGATGAGCCACTACTATCTGAAACGCTACGTGGTAAGGTAGACGAGGTTTTAAGTCGGTTGTATCTAACATGATGGTACCTGGATTACAAGTCTCAGTAGAGCCCAAAGCGGTTAACAAGGCTTTCCTCTGAGCAGGGCAGCTTTGGAGGACCTCCAAAGAAGACATCGCACAAGGGGTTTG
>ML794848.1:98165-109514 GCA_009831015.1 Picea engelmannii | reverse complement strand
TTTTAAGTCGGTTGTATCTAACATGATGGTACCTGGATTACAAGTCTCAGTAGAGCCCAAAGCGGTTAACAAGGCTTTCCTCTGAGCAGGGCAGCTTTGGAGGACCTCCAAAGAAGACATCGCACAAGGGGTTTGTGATAAATCCTCCACCATAGAATAATTCTGGGCGGCCCTTGTGTTTGGGTTGTGAGAAGCTTTTTTAAATGCACCCTTTGCAATGCATGTCATTATTTCTCCCAACGTCTTCTCGATCTGTAGAGGAAGAGATGGGAGATCGACTTCTTTACCCTTCTCAGAAGCGCTTGGTTTACTATAGTTGTGTGCTCTAGTCGTTATGAAAGCATCACCCATAACCATGTATACGTTCGCGGATGAGGGATTGTTTGGAGGAGGGCAGGTTTCTTGGTTGCCCCCTTCTGTGCTTGTAGAGGCTTGAGTTAAATTTTTCCCATGTTGAAAGGAATTAGTCAACACTACATGTTGTTGCTGTGTGACAAACTTTTGGGCCTCTGCAAGTCAAGGACAAATATGGGTCAAGTGGTCTTCTGTGCACAAGTTGCATGGATACCTCGCCTTTCGTTTTTCCGTGTTGTCCCCGCCAGCATTATCAATGGGTTTTTTATCCCCCTTACCCTTCTTTCGTTGTTTTTTCTTCCCTTCAGGCTGTTGGGTGGCCTTTGGGTTAGTCGACTACATGGAGTGTACTTCCGACGTTTGGGTAGGGAGAGAAACCAAAGCAGTAGTTTGGTTGGCCGCTGTGTGTTGGATGGATAATTGTTGCAACTCTTTTGTCAATTGCTCAGCGGGCTTAGTTTGTGTTGAACCAACAATACCATCGGCATGTGGTCCAGCTCTCTGTCTAGTTTTATCCAGTATCGAACGTGGCACATCTGGCAAGATGTTTTATAATAAACCAGACTGAGAATAGATGAGCTCAAACTGTTGAGCCCTCATGATGGCATCTTCTTCGGAGAAAACTCTAGAGGTTGCGACGTCTTTGGATAACTATGGGACCAAAGACTTAAGGAACCACTCAAAGAGGAATGTTGGTGGGACTGGTACTTTGATTAGACTCTTCCGGCGTCTCCATTCTCGGATATGATCAGAGATATGGTCCGCTGTTGTATGTTCAAAATTGGTGAGCAGCTCTGTGTCAGCATCGTATCTCACAGGTAACTGGAAATGGTTAAGGAAGGCCATCGCCAGTTCGCCAAAAGAAGAGTATCTTGAGCGATCGATCTCGATGTACCATTTCGCGGCACTCCCGATAAGAGTACGTTGAAATAATCGCAACTGTACAGAGTCATATTTCAATGGGTTAGATGAACACCAAAGATGGAAAGTAGTCACATGATCACCTGGATCTTCATTAGGCTTGGCCTCGAACTTTGGAATGTCTGAAGGCAACTTCGTCGGCATAGGAGGCCAACGTGGATCGTGATAAATAGGATCATTTAACAACCTTGTCAAATTTGGCAAGTGTAACATCACCAGGAAAGGTAGTTTGGGTTGCTGTTGATAACCTGGGAAAAAGGGTCCTGGGGTTTGACTGGCACCAGGTTGCCAGGAAAATTTTGGCTGCTAGCCCGAATTCTGGTAGAAACCATGGCCCTAACCAGCATAAGGATTTTGCATCTGTGGAGACATCATCGACTGATTTCCCATAAAGGACATAGAGTGTTGGGCATGCATCGTGTTCGAAGGACTTTGGGAAGGATTATCCCATGTCGGTCCTGATGGGAGAGGCATAGTAGTCTGTCCAGGGTTCCATTGAATGTGGAAAGAATTACCCCAAAACAAAATTCTAGAGGAGGGAACGGATCCTTGTCCTGAGTTCCAAGGTCCTGCTATATGTGCCCCCTGCGCAGGAATAGTACCCTGCGCAGGAGTAGATTGTCCAAAAATGGGATTGCCCCCAGACGGGAAATCGGTTGATGAGAAAGTGTTGTTACCAAACGTCATGTTCCAAGAAAATGGTGTCGAACCTACCGGCATATTGGGCACAGGTGTTCCTTGACTCCCTGCTCCAAATAAACTAGTGTGTGTAGGCTGCCCGGCGGACTGCTGATGCAGACCACCAAGCGAAGGGGAGGAAGGAGGGATATGACCTCCTGCGTAAGGAAAAGCGTTAAAAGGGACAGGAGTTCCCCCAAGTTGACCTTGCAAAGGAGCGTTAGAGCTCCCTGCCCCTAGACCCAAAGTCTGTAAAGCAGAGTAGGTTACTGCAGGACTTGTACCCGAACTAGGCATACCGTATGAGAACGGAGGGCCTGTCGCACTAGGTGTGAAGGGGGTTGTGGCCGCCTCCATAGATGGGTTCGGTCCACTGTGCGACGTAGTTGTGGCCGAGACCATGGTGGCTCGAATCGACGATGGTAAGTTAGGAGATGGTTCTCCTATGGTAGCAACTGTGGTGGGAATTGAAGAATTCCCAGAAGAAGTAACAGCGTTTGTTTCCATAGTTGTGTGAGGCACTGTCTGGCGTTCGTGAAATTGGATTGGTACAATAAACGGTGCCTAGATATCAGTTTTTGGGGTTTCAATTGAGCCAAGAGTGACGGTTGATTCCTCCGGGAATTTTTCGGGCACAAAGGTTTGTAACTCGATCGCTTCAAAAGACCCTTGTTTGTCTAGCTTCTGCCTTAATGGTGGCAAGGGTGGCTCTAGTGTAACCGGCGGCAGGCCAAGAAGCCTTCGTGATCGGTGGAGCTTGGGATCCTCCACTGTGTGAGAATATCCAATAAGGTATTCTAAACATTCAAAAGTAACACACACTAAAAAGAAGCCCCTAAGAGACAAGTCAAGCAATCACTAAACTATTTGGAAGAACAGTTACAACAACCAACACTAGAGAAACTTACCGGTGCAAGTGCAACTCGAATACAGAAGAACCCTTCGGGTATACTCTACAAATAACGGCCCAATGTCTATCCTAGGTACCGTGGTATACCCCCACAGTCACCTATGAATGTCCCTTAAAAGATTGGCAACTAGGTAGCCAGCACGTGAACAATCACCAGGCGAGTACAGTCAAAAGTCGGGTAGACCACAATGAGCAGGGTATCAAGCTTGAAACCTGTCAAGGGTATCAAGAGAAAATGGTCCAGAAGACAACTGAGGACCTCGAACGGATTCGAGACCCACGAAGCCCCATGGCAAATGCAAATGACGGAATCCCAAAACAAGCCCTCGATATGTGTTCTCCACTACGATTGGTCCAGCTTTGGAGGGGTTATCTCCGCTACCTTTCCGCACGCGACCTCGTGTTTATCCCATGTGTTAGAGGGGGGTCCCGGATAACTTCCACGAATTTGAACTTAGACACTCCCTATCTCAGACTCTAATGTTTGGTTTTGAATGGCCTTGAAGAGTTTCCTCTCCAACCTAATTCAAGGCCCTAGTCCTGAACTAATTTGTGAACCCTACAAACATAAAAGTCTAGTAGATTTTTAAAATTAGCATTGATTTTATGGCTTTAACTTACTTCAAGGGGTATGAGGGTGAAACTGATGATGTGTAAAGACGAAAGAAAAAGTGAAAGAAAAAAGCTGGAAACAAAAGACTTTTACTAAATGTAAAATTTCAACAACTTTTCACAAAAAAAAGATTTTGTTTCCTAAGATTTTATACAGCAAACTTAAAGGAATTTCGCTCGACTACGAGCTACTTATGATCTAAGTGAACTACAAAAACTTATGAAACAAAAGACTTTTCCCTAGCTAATGATGCAGAAGCACACCTTTCAACCAAAGAAGAAAATGAAAAGAGATTTTTTTTTATTTAAGTGCTAGTAAAGCAACAAAGGGAAAATACCGAAAAGCAAAAAACAAAGAAAAACAAATTCTGGCTCAAAGCGCAGATCGCAAAGAATCAGAGTAAAGAATCACATGATGGCGAAAAAAAAAAGACTTCTCACGCTTGTCTAAAAACCATAAAAAAAAAATTATTTTTTTATTTATTTTCTGTCAACTATCAACTGAGAAAAAGCAGGCTAAGGGTAAGATGACCTAACCAACTGACTGTTCAATCCTAGACTCAAACACCTAAGAGGAATACTTCTTATCAAAGGAGGGGATGACTGCCCCACCCTGAACAAAAAGTAGCCTGTCCAAGCACGCGACTGTCACTAAAACAGCACGCATGCAAATGCATGCTGAACAGAGACAGAAAGTGTGTACACACGGGCTGACCTTGTACAGGCCACGTGTATATCTAAATTCTAAGGAAAATAAATGAAAATAGGCAGTCCAGACCAGGAAGAGGCCTCTGGTATTGATAACTAGGGTCCCTTGAAGGCTTGGATGCTCTTTCTAACAGACAAGGCAAATAATGTAAGGACTAATAAGGCAAAAAAAGCAATCTGAGATAGGACTGTGAACCGGTAAGACTCAGACAGGATTCCAGAAAACCCCCTGAGAATGTATAATTCTGACAGAGAAGAGGAGGACTGCCTCTAAGGTTCTCTGAACTCCTACACGCTACTGCTATCTCTACAGCTAGCGTTCACACGCGGGCTGTAAGAGGATAGAGCACGGGTACACGCATGCAGGCCTTCTGCAGGCCGCGTGTACCTCTGTGTGTCCTGACAACTACCGTCAAGCAAAAGTCATGGAAAACTGGTATGGAAAACCAGAGTCCCTGCTAGCTCAGACCTTACAGAAAAAGACAGGCAAAGAAAAACAGAAAACCTAATCTTTAAACTACCCAAAAAACTTAAATAAATCCAGGAACCCTAAAGAGTATTCTCCTCAGTACGGTCGCAAATTCTATTGTTGGGAAAAACACCCTACGGACTAGCAAACTAGGGTCAGACTTGCATGCATATTTTGACCGAATAGAAACTACTTTTTTACCTACAACCCAAGATTTAAACCCCTTTTTCACAGTAAATGCATGGAAAAGGACCACTAACCTTATTACCGGCGTTTGATGCAGATCCTTCATTGCTCTTCGATTACTTGCTTGCGCTGCTCCTTCCACAAATGACCTGCACTCAAGACAAACAACAACTATGCATGCATGCTACTTCTATACTCAAGGGTTATAAATCAAACATAAATTAATCAAACCATAGACAATTCATGCAATGGGACGAGAAAAGTATTATTTTTATTACTGAAAGTGAATCAACTTACAAAAAATCTGAGACCGGCCACCGCTCCTTGAACCTGATCCTGGCCTCCTCTTCTTCTGTCCTTCAACTACTTTGCGTTAAATCTCCTTTGGCATGAGGAAAGGCTAAAGGGTTGGGATAATGGATTATGTAAATGGGCAGAGTTTCTTCACTATATTTTTTCCTCCTCCAAATGGTACCCCTACCCCTTCTTTTATAGGCTAGAAGGAGCTAGGGTTTTGGACGAACCCTCGGCCATGCATGGCCGGGAGTTTCAGTTAACTAACCCATAGCTTTTTGTTCTATCCGCAACTTTCCTTTTTTCGTTCTTTTTTAGGTACACGTGGGTTGTTGTGAGTCAGCCAGTGTGCACACGCGTGCAGTAATGGGTTAGGGCACGTGGGCCTTGACACAAAAGGATTTTCAAAGAGTTGTTCAGCAGAGTTTTTGGCAAAGAAGGGATATGAATTGGCCTGATGCTAGGTAAGCATGTGTGGTGCAATTTAGGGTTATAACACCCCCCCTCTCTCAGTAATCCAATAATTCGTATCAAAGCAGGTTCCTTTAGAAATTAGTTTAACCACTGAAAGGTAGATCATCAAGAGTACCAACTCATATAAAAATGGAATACCACAGTTTGATGGACAGAATTATGCTTTTTGGAGCATAAGGATGAGGACATATATACAAGTACAAGGATTTCAAGTTTGGCAATCAATTGTAGATGGATACACAGCACCAGCAGTTCCACCAACAAATGACAAAGCAGTAAAACTCGGTGAGAATAATTCCAAAGCCACAAATGCACTTTTGAATGGTCTTAGTGATACGCTATTCACCAAAGTTTCACACTGTAAATTTGCTAAAGAGATTTGGGACAAGCTTCAAAATATTTATGAAGGAGATACAAAAGTCAAAGGAGCAAAGCTTCAGACTTACAGAGGTCAAATCGAACAACTAAAAATGAAGGAAGATGAAGATATTGCAGCCTACTTCTTACGAGTCGATGAAACAGTGAATGCAATCATAGGATTGGGAGAAGAAATTGAAGAATATGTAATTGTTCAAAAGATACTAAGATCTCTTCCTATGCGATTCAACCCTGAGATATCAGCACTAGAAGAAAGATCGGATCTGGACTCAATAAGCATGGACAAACTGCATGGAATCTTCATAGCATATGAAATGAGAAATGAGAAGGAAAATCCAGATGTAAAAGAAGCAGCCTTCAAGGCATCCAAAAGATCAAAGCAAAAGAAAAAGGAACAAGAAGAATATAGCAGCAGCAGTGACGCCTCAGAAGATGATGAAGAAGTGGCCAACTTCATCAAAATACTGAACAAGGGAACCAATGGTAGGTATAGAGGTAAGCTCCCTAAATGTCCTCATAAGAAAAAGAGAAATGATGAAGGTTACTCAAAAGGAAAACACACATATAAAGAAAAAAGAACTACAAAGAAAGTTTTCAAGAAAATCTTATACACCAAAGAAGACATATCATCATCAGATGAAGATGAAGTCGGTGACAATGAGACAGGAAGAGATATATTCATGGCAGTAAAAGACTCTGACAAAGAAGACTCTGAAGAAAAATATGAAGAAGCCGAAGAAGAATGTGAAGAAGTCGAAGAAGAAATTGAAGAGGCGGAAGTTGACTATCGAGAAGAATTAATGTGTGCCATAGAAGTTATCAGAAGAGAAAAGAAGAAAAACAAGAAACTACAAGCAGAACTAGAGAAGAAAAAGGACACTCAAGAGCTAGAACAAATGATCACAAAATTGAAGGTTCAAATAGAAGAAGATAAAATAATTGAAGAAGCACTCAAAGAACAACTAGAAGAAAAGGACAAGATCATTGGAAACTTGGAAGCAGAGGTTGCCACACTAATAAAGGATATTCAAAAGAAAAATATGCAGAATAGCTCAAAAGTTATTGATGATATTATCAGCAGTCAAAAATATCATCTTAACAATTCCGGACTTGGATACAATCAGACAGAAAAGGGATCAAGCTCCAAAACAACAGAGCAAGAAACAAATCCAAAGAGATATGCAGAAACAATCAAAGAGGATAGAAAGATATGCAAGGAAGATTACAGGGACACTCCTCCACCAAGAAGATTCAGATTTCATAATCAACAACAGACAGATAGGCCTCAAGAATAAGAAGAAGGATTCATAAGAGCACCTCCTTTCAAAAGATCTTCAACTCCCACGTAACAAACTATAATTTTTGCAGGGATGATTTCAGGATGGAAATTTATTTTAAAATTTAGAAACCTTGGCAAATCTTACTAATCCTTCATATGCCAACTATAAATGATTGGTGATATTTTTGTAAAAATTTTCAAATTTCTAAGGATTTTATATAATTTTTATTAAATTTTGGTGATTTTTAAGGTAAAATAATTTTATTCTATAGAATTTGGGCGAATCATTTTTAAAATAGCGAATCTCATTTTTGGAAAAACCATGGAAAATTAGCCCATGAGCGAAATTTAGCCCCTAAAATCATCCATGATTTTTTGGTTTATGTTATGCATGTAATAATTTTGGACATAAAGCTATGAATTGCAGAGCTAACAACATGAACAGTAACAACTTTGAGAGTTATACACAAAGGGATTATTCAAGGAGACCTAGTGACACACAAAGAAGAAGTTATAACAGGTTTGAATCTTTGAGCACTGAAGTGGAATGTTACAAATCTAACAATTTTGGACACATGGCCAAGGATTGCAGAATGAAATTCCCTCCTAAAGAACCTCAACATAATAACAACAGTCACAGACAAGAACCTCAGAAAACAACATGGATAAGAAAGCAAGATCAGTATAACAATGAAGAATGTACAGTCGCTCTACAAGCTAAGAAAAAGAAACACGGTTGGTATGTTGAAAGTGGATGTTCCAAACACATGACAGGTGATAAAGACAAATTTCTTACATTATGAAAAGAAAAAAAAATGGATCAGTGTCCTTTGGAAATGATAATTCATCCAAAATCATTGGAGAAGGCACAGTTTGAATTGGGAACAAGAATGAAAAGGCACAAAATGTTCTACGGGTAGAAGATATGAAACATAATCTTCTAAGTGTGAGTCAAATGTGTGACCAGGGTCATAAACTTACTTTCGATTCAAAAAAGTGTGAGATAAGAAAAGAAGGTTCAGGGAAATTGGTCGGTACAACTGCAAGAACTTAAAACAACATATATGTGTTAAGTGAAATTGGAAATGAAAAGTGTTGCCTAGGAAAGGAAGATGAAAGTTGGCTATGGCATAGAAGAATGGGTCACATGCATTTTGATAACCTTGTCAAAGTCAACAAAAGAGAAGCAATCAGAGAAATGCCCCAGATCATGAAACCAACCAACACTTTATGCAAGCATTGTCAACAAGGAAAGAAAACAAAGACAAGGTTCAAATCAAAGGAATATTCAACAACAAGACCACTGGAAATTGTGCACACTGATCTAGTTGGACCAACTACAACAAAGGGCTTAAAAGGTGAAAAATACTTTATGTTATTAGTTGATGATTATACAAGAATGACTGTTGTTTTCTTTCTCAAGAACAAGTCATAAGCTTTTGAAAAATTCAATATCTACAAGGAAATGGTTGAAAATGAGATGGATTCAAGAATCAAATGTTTGAGATCTGATAATGGAGGAGAGTTCACTTCAAAGGAATTTATGGACTACTGTAGCAGTCATGGAATAAAAAGGAAACTCTTCGTTGCTAGGACACCTCAACAGAATGGATTTGTTGAAAGAAGGAACAGGACAGTACAAGAAATGGCTCGAACAATGCTAATGGATTCCAAATTGATAGATATATTTTGGACATAGGCAGTGCATACAGTAGTTCACATTCAAAACAGAGTAATGCTCAGAAACAACACTGATAAAACTCCCTACGAGCTATGGAAAGGAAGACCAGCAAATGTGAAGCACTTCAGAGTTTTTGGAAGCAAATGCTATGTTGGCAAATATTTAACAGACAACGCATGCTTGTATGCTTGTCATTGATGGCAAGTACAACAATGAAGATGGCATGAGTACAGAAAGTATGTAATAGATGGGCATTATGAGAAGACGTTGCAGAGAAGATTCGAATAAGCTCAGAAGAGATAGTGCAGAGGATTGTTGGCAGATCATCGATGGAAAAATCAGAGTAAGTGGAACAAAGTAAGCTTGGGAGGAGAAGCATTTCTGATCGTTGGATCCCATTCAAAACTCTTGAAAGAAGGAGGACCGTCAGATCTGTTAGTAGATAAGAAGAACACGCAGAAGTGGAGGACAGATCTCAGGCGTCGGATCTGAGCGCCAGACTCAACCATCGTTGGATCAGGGAGAACCTGCACGCTCATTAAAGTGCAAGGAGAAGTGGGCTCACAAAATCACGAAAGAAGGAGGATTGTCCATCTTCAGGCAGGACATGTGGTGAAAGATCATCATGTCACTGACTGGAAAGTCAAAGGAGTGGCGTTTCCTAACCTCTCAAATTCGCGATATGCGAAATCGTGAAACTATCTTAGCCGTCAGATCGAGGTTTGTTCTGGACCGTTGATCCAGCTCCATCTCGGAGCTTCACCTATCGTGACTTGGAGAGGCAAGAAACATAACTATTGAAATTGTGATTTAATCACAGCCATCAGATCAAGGTGTGATCTGGACCGTTGATCCAACTCCATTTCAGAGTTTCACAAATCGCGACTTCGAGAGGTAAGAAACATAACCACAAGAACGTTGAAATCGTGATATGCAAAATCGTGATATGATCTAAGCCATTGAATTAAGATCAGATTTGGACCGTCGAATCATAGGACAAGTCGTTGACTTTGAGTCAATGGAGCATGGTGTGGAAACTCGTGAGATGCAATATTGTGATAAGATCTGGACCGTCGGATCTATGGAGATCTCAACCGTCGATCAGACTCGATGAAGTTTATAAACTCATGAAATATGAAGCGCCTTTTTGGCACAGCCTATGGTCATTGCCAGTGGTCACGAGAAGGGAAGGAGTCAGTTCAGATAAGCTCCATTTCGGGGTTTCGGGGATCGCGACTTGGAGAGTCGAGATGCCTCATCTCTAGATTCACGAAATGCAAATTCACGAAAATCACTTTATGCATAAGCGCTTGGTCATGGCCATGGTCATATAGAGGAAGGAGCTAGCGCAGAAAAGCTCTGTATCGGAGTTTTGGAGATCGCGACATGAAGTGTCGAGACACTTGGCCACAGGAATGCCGAAATGCCAAAACCTGATTTAAAGGAAAGATTAATAAATTTCATCCAACGGTGCAGATAAACTTGAATATGATCGGAGGGCTACTGTTCTCTCTCACATTTAATTCATCAGTTACGAATCAGTTAGCAAAACTGATTCATGATTCCTGATTGGTTGGTGTTTCAGTTGCTTAGACGATTTTTCTTTTGCCTCAAAAGATTCGAAGTGTAACTGTTGTGGGTGTTGTGCATAAAATAAAAAGATACAGAGTGTGCATGGTTGGTTGTTTTGAACGAAAAATGAATTAAACTGTAATAAAGGGAAAGTCACAGGATGCGCAGTGTGAGACTGAAAATATGCGCAGTGTGAGACTAAAAATATGCGCAGTGTGAGATAAAACTTAGAGAAGAGTAACAGATGAGGAATAGACTTGAAGCAGAGCATAATGACAGAACAAGTTGAAGCAGAGCAGAATTGCAGAACAGACAAAGGAAGAGATGAATTGCAGAACAGTTAGAAGAAGACTAGATTTACAGAATAGAGAAGAAGTGGTAAGAATCGATTTATCAGTGTAGTTGGTTGTTTAATCTTTCATTTAATATTTCAGGGTGGTTGGGAGGTGCTAGGGAGGATTGTTGTCCTCAGAGGTTCAAGTGGGAGCTTGAACACAGGGAGTTGTAGCTTCCATCTGGTTGCAGCCAGAGAAACTAGGGTGGCAGGGTGGTGCAAGGGAGAATAAGTGTTCTCTGATATACATCTTGGAGCCTGTGTAACTGGAAGTTGGTGCTTCCATCCAGTTGGTGTTGGAGCATTAGGGGAGTTGGTGCTAACTTCTAGTGTGTGCTAGAGAAACAAGAGAGTCAGTGCTCTCAAACAAGTTGCAGCTTGTAAAACAGAGGTAGCAGCCTCACATTGAGTTGGTGCTCAATTATAGATGATGTACAGAACTTAAAAGACTGCCTATCATTTAGAAGAAGAAGAGGTTTTCTCCCTTTATGGGTTTCCT
>ML794848.1:58057-82535 GCA_009831015.1 Picea engelmannii | reverse complement strand
TATATATATATATATATATATATATATATATATATATATATATATATATATATATATATTTTAAACAATTATATTTTGAAAAACTAAAACAGAACACTCTGCATAAAGGCCGAGGGTCCAATTTTGGATTAAAAGACCAAAAATTGATTATAAAAACCAAATTTGGCTAATAAACCACAAGAATAAAAAATTTCCATTCAAACCAATCCATAATTTTTTGCTAAAAAAGCACCGGAATTTGCCTTGAAGCTCACGTGCGGGTACTCATCTTATGCTTGGTCAGTGTCGAGCGCTTTCTGCTACCTTCACCATGTGTCATGAGAAAAAGCATAATGCCTGAAATAGATAGATATTATTCATAATATTGATTCCCTATTATATAGGGTTCTAACATCACATGTATTAGCAGTAAAGAGGATTTTCAGATATCTCAAAGGAACAGAAGAGTTTGGATTATGGTATCCAAAAGGAAAATATCTATGACCTATTGCCTACACAGATGCAGATTGGGCAGGTTGTATTGATGACCGGCGAAGCACCAGTGGAGCAGTGTTCTACTTAGGTGAGTGATTGGTATCATGGCTAAGCAAGAAACAATCATCAATATCTCTATCTACAACCGAGACAGAGTATAATGCAGCAGCATCATATTGTACATAGGTTCTTTGGATGAAACAAACTTTGAAAGATATACAGGTTGAGTATGATGAGCCCATTCCAATATATTGTGATAATACAAGTGCCATCAGTATCTCAAAAAACCCGGTGATGCACTTCAAGATGAAGCACATTCCAATCAAGTGTCACTTTCTACGAGAACAGGTTGTAGAAAATAACATCAGAGTTGAGTATGTGGGCACAAAAGAACAAGTGGCAAACATATTTACAAAACCACTTCCACGAGAAGCCTTTGAACATCTTCGCCAAAGACTTGGAGTTATTTCTACTCCAAAATGAATGATTTTTTAATGTTTTTTGAATTTTTATCGTCTATGTCTTAGATGTACATGAGGAAGCACCATAAGAGGACAGTTCAGTTAGGGGGAGCGGCCTTGGATGGAATGATACCTTTGCCATTGATGACAAAGGGGGAGACATTTATCAGATGCAGAGGACAAATGCATGGTTCCAGGGGGAGAAGATTTATCAGATGCAGAGGACAAAGGAAAATTTATCAGATATAGAGGACAAAGGCATGGTTCTAGGGGGAGCATGTGTGATATGATTTCAGTATTGCATCAGAGTGTTGTCATCAATGCCAAAGGGGGAGATTGTTGATTAAGGTTGGTTGTCATTGATGTCAACCATTGAAGAAAGTCTCACAGCACAAAGGTTTAGGTAATGGACCCAAGATTGTTTGATGTAAATATGAATCATTATTGTCTTGTCATGGTTGATAAGAAGTAAATATGGATGAAATCCAAAGTGGTCCCCTTATGGTGAAATCCCTCACGGGAAGACGCTTTGCGGAGTAAGATAACCCATGCTTAATTGTGGAATAATGAGGTGAAGGACAATGAATTTTTCAGGTAAACTATCCTAGATGGAAAGTGCTTGTCATTCAATTTCCATTGGTATGTGGAACGTCACATAACTCCTCACGGTTAGAGAGTTATGGCCATGAGAAGTTGGAGACCCCAGGTTTGGGTAATGGACCCAAGTTTGTTTGATGGATAACGGTATGAGTTATCATATATTTTTAGATAATACTATTCTATATGGATAGTACATGTCATTCCATTTCTGGTGGTATGTGGAACATCACATAATTCCTCACGGTTTGAGAGTTATGGCCTTACGAAGTTGGAGGACCCTCATATGTCATCTAGAAGCCCCAAAAGGTCAAAGTAGTCAAAGTGGTTTAAGATATTTTAAAAGGAAAATAATAAAGTGAAGTAATGAGTGTATTATAATTCAAAGTGAATACAAAATAAGTTATTTCAATAATAAATTTAATGGAGAAATTAGAAGTGGGTTAACCCTAAAATAAGGAAAGTGGGGCCAAGTGACCTAGAAGATGTTTCTAAGGAAGCTACTTGGAGAGTATAAATAAGAGGCAAGGCTCTGTCATTTTAATCACATTTGAGCATATTGAATATCTATAGGTGTCTGAGGTAACCAAGGATATATAATCCGAAATTCTAAGGGAAGGTGAAGAAAAGAAGGCCGAAATGCAAGGAAGGATAAATTCTTTTGATGGTGCTTTCTAAGGTATGTTATTCACATGTCATCTAACCATTTTCGCTATAAATTTTTTTCTATAATGATTCAGATCGTGAAATTTATATTCCATTGAGAAAACATATCCAATTATTTCTGGTAAAAAATTCAACTTTTGGGTCATTTTATTTTTGGAGTTACACTCCGTGGAAAATAGGGTTTGTGGCTAGTCTTGAAACTAGTCAAAAACAGGTGTTTCGGGTAAAAACGTCATAACTTCTCCATAACAGATCCAAATTTAGTGAAACCAAATGTGTTGGTTAGGTTATAGTCTGTAGTATGTTTTTTAATATTTTTCAATCAATTCAACAAATATTTTTTGTGGGGCACACTCTACAAGGTCGCTCTTTAGAATAAGACAGAATTCAACAAGGTATGTCATTTTTTCTATAACTCCTTTTCTGAGAGGTTCCAAGTAGTGACACCTAGAGGAATTGCATAAAACTCATTGAAGAACACTTTGTATCATTTTCATATCTGTATAAATTACAGGTACAAAGTTATGATTACTTCAAGTTACGGTTGTTGGCTAATCCAAAACTAGGCATGTGAGACTAAAGAAAATTTTGATGAAAATGCTAGTCTCTTATTGTTGAAGTTAAGGAAGGTTTGCAGGAATGTGATCATATACACCAGGTCTATTACAAAGCTACAAATCATATTTTTATGATGAAATTGATGAGGGCTTTTGGTTGAGGTACATGTTTAGTACATGGCTGAGACAAGTAGTTGATGAGTTGGCACATACATGTGGTGTATAGTTGATGATGTTGGTACATATTGATGAGTCATAGTTGATGAGTAGTTGACACATGATTGGTACATACTTGGTACATGGTTGGATGCACTTGTTTATGGTACAAGTTGATTACAGGTTATTTGGTATAGGTTGGTGCATGGTTGATGCACTTGTTTATGGTACAGGTTGATTACAGGTTGAGGTACAGGTTGATGCATGGTTTAGATTTATTGGTACAGGTTTATAGCGGTATATCTCACAATGACAAGTTGAAAATGGTTCCATCATTCTACTTCTACTTCAAGGCGGTTGGACGGGGCAAGGACAGGTGGTTGTAGCCACCTTCCGGTTGTAGCCGAAGAACATAATGGGTTGTAGCCAGAGAATTGGGGAGTTGGAGCTTCCCTCAGGTTGTAGCCTGAGAAACTAGGGGTTTGGAGCCTCCTTCCAATTACATCTAGAAAACAAAGGAAGTTGGTGTTTCCAATGAATTTAATTCTTCAAGACATATAAGAAAAAGCATTATGTGGTTTTCTCCCGATTTGGGTTTCCACGTAAAACACTGGTGTATTTTGTATGTGTATGTTTGTTCATTTTTTCATTGCTTATTTACTCTACAATTATTGGATGATAATCCTTCATTGATATAACACTTGTATTATATGGTTAAAAAGAATTAAATTTCTCTATTACTGATTCACCCCCCCGAGTAATCCAACAGCAATAACATGAAAGATTCCTTACCTAGTCCAAGAATTAACAAGATAAAATCCTTTTAACTAATAAAATCCACCATAAAAGAAAGAAGTAGCCTCCAAGAAAGATAGTGCCTTACTTCTTCATCCAATAGCCAAATCAATCCATAGCAAGAGATAGTAGCAAGAGAGATAAACAAAATTGCCCAACTAGGGTGCAAGTTTCAGCGAAGAATCCTAATGAAATGAAATGATCTCTATTTATAAAAATCCTACTACAAGTGTTTGTCCACTTACTTTAGGGTAAACCACAAATTATGGGGACAACAACCCTTAATTTTCCCCTTTACAATATTACATTCAAATTTAACCCTAAAATGCACATAAGAAACCCTAAAGAAGCATGACGTCACCCCTTTGGGGCAACATTTTGGCACATTTACCAAATCATTGAGCTTGGAGATGAAACATTGGGCCTCCAAAGTCATCCCTCTCCAGTGATAGGGTCCTCTTGGTGCCCCTCTCCATTCAAATATGCCAAGTGTCAAGCAACAACACCACCACCACAAGCCCTAGATCTAAGGTGACGTCAACCTCCTCAAAAGTGATGTTTTAGCCTCAAGAGAAAATCACTGGGCTGACTAAGGGCTGGGTTATGTCCTCCGTGATATCTACTCATGCCTCCAAAGGATATCATCGTCATCCAGTGTGCATGCCATGGTATCCAACCTGTGGGCTTCAAGCCCCAAGGAAGCCCAAGCTAGACTTGTTATTCCAAATCCATCCACCAACTAGGTCCTCCAAAGACAATGAATGCACCCTCCAAGGATCTCAAGTCAGATGCATCATGATAAGTAAATTAGATCAATAAAAGATCCATATAAACATGTACATCCAAACTACCTCATCAGAATAAATAAGTGCTCAAATATCCTATGTAGCTTGCCAAGTTTAGGCATGGGAGGGTTGACAAAACAACCTATTGGGTGAATTGTACCTCAAGTTTAGGAGTGTTTCCCAAGTGGACCCCTCTCTAAGACATGTGGACAAAGTGACATGGATGGCGGAAAGACTCTTGGGCATGGGGTTCATGACATATAAGGGACTAAATTTTCTCATTTATTAGTGCCTTTGAAGAGCGTGTGTTGCAACCTTCGTTTTCAATGCAACCTTTTTCCAAGCCCATTTATTGTCTTCCATTTTTTTTTTATGTTTCCAAGTTGAAGACAAGGTGGGGCTTCTACCTAAGAATGAAAAACAGTTCCCAAATTGACTCTACCTTGGCCACATGATGCTTCCCCAAGTTGAAGTCATGTATGGGGCTTTTACCTAAGCATGAGAAACAATGTCCACACATGTTCCACCTTAGTTGGCATTTTGCATTACTTATTTTTTACGGGTCCCATCAGTTTCTTATGAGATACATTTCATTGTCCTCGGGATCCATGGGTGAGCATCTAGAAGGTTCAGGATTGGATTTTATCTGTTGCCAGCTACAAGCCTCTGATCCTTCAACCCCTTCTTCCCATGAAATGAGGAACAATACCTTCTTGGGTCAGTACACTCGAAAATCCCAAAAGACAAGGAGATGAGGGGATGAACTGTGGAAAGTGACAAGTATGGTCGGGAATGGAATGATGACTCATCAAGAGGACCTCCCAGTAGCAAACCTATCCCCAAGGGTGACCCAATTACTAGGGTGCAATGTCAACCACCAAAGTGAAATGGGGTAAAGAGCATAATGTCCAAGCAAACGTTACATAATCAAAAGTAGTTTAAAATGCACAAACTCAAATGCCTCAAATATTGAAATGACACTCACCATAATACATGGCTTGTAACTCAAGGAGAAAGACCCAATGTCTTCCACAAGCCAACTAATGTGGTGTTGATGGGTCCAAAATCCTTGGTTCAACGGTAGGAACCAAACCCACCACCGAGGCCTAATTAGACTCTTCAGCGTTTAAAAATGGAATGGTTCTCCAGATCTTGCGACCTGGGCAGTTTATCGATGGGATTTATGTTTTCTTGTGAAGGTTCTTCCTTCAATTTGGACTGTCTCTTTTTTGTATTTTCTCTTGAGTGGGACCGATATGAGATGTAAGCCGGTATAAACCAACTTGGCAACAAAACAGTATTAAGTTCTAACTACTGGGGAAGAGGTTGAGGTTGGGATAACCCACTACTCAAGCATGCAGACGACAATTTTATACCACAGGCGTAGTACTAATACATTAACCATGTGAGAATCCAATTACTGTCTAAGAAACTAATGATCAGAAAAAAAACACATATGCAATAAGATAATTGCAAGCAAAATAATTCATCTACCATAATCATTCATCACACGATAACACAACGATTCATCTTCATCATTGAAGTAAACAACAGCAAAATATTGCACCAGATAACTTGACAATAGATTAAATAGGTCTTACTCATTATAGCATTATTCATTAAACGAGATAGGAAATAGTTCTTCTCCACGTTGAATCACACATGCATTTGATGAAAATAACTTGTCTATGGTCCCTCAAGACTTCTCAATTCAAAGCAGCTCCAAAATAATTCTTAACAACCAAAAAGAAAGAGTTCTTGCAACAACCATCGATCCTTCACTAATTGGTCGATATTCTTATTTATAACATAAAATCAACTGAAAATAACAACTAAGTTTAGTTTAAACAAAACAAAATCCGCCATGCGGCGTCCTCTTCTAACAATTTCTTTAATAGTCAACTCAAGTTATCACTTGAAGGGGTGACTTTTCTCATACTCTGACCAGCTGATAAATAGCTCTTTGCAGGTTTGGGCCCATGGGAATCTGTGTTGTTCCATTGGAGCTGTGTAAAATCCTCGGATCTCCACCGCATGTGCTCGGAACTTGATCATACTTGTGTTTAACTGTCGTAGCACTGACCGAGCCTTAATTGGATAATCCATGAATCGTTGCACTTGTCTCGGTGTTGCGTCGCTCACCTTCGCTAGCTCTTCGGCCCATAATGAATCTTGTTTAGCATGTGATTCAAATATTTCTCACAGGTTGACGAAGTCGTCGAGGATGTTGAATTTGGGGAGTCTGATATCCTTCATTTCTTTGTAGATTTAACTCCAGTGTTTCTTTCACTTGATCCACTACTCTTGAATTTCTCTGTGTGGTTATGGGGCGAACTTCACTCGGTAGTCGAGGTTTCTTTCCTGCAATTGGGGTTAAAATAGTTTATAAATTACTTATCAGAAAAAGTATAAGAATGCATAAGCCGAAAAAAATGAGACTAATGCGTACCTGTAAAGCTCGTTAATCATGATTGTTTAATACTTACGTGATCCCAGCAATATTTGAGTGACATGTAACATCTATTTATGTGTCACCGCCTCTCTTCAGTTAGGATGAGTTACATCCATGTGTCATAGTGTGGTAGATCACGTATGACAGATACAAGCATTGAAGCCATTCCAGTGGTCGGTTTCCCCTTGGGGTCGGGAAAGGACGCCAGAACTGAACATGTGTTGAAAGTGTGTGTAAGATCCCAAAAGCTCAGATATCGTAATAAATGAAGTCATTAAATGCCTCAGGTCAAGGCAAGTTGTTCCTCTAGAAGCATGTCAACCATCATTCACTTATAATGGAGGTTGGGGAGATTAAAGATATTGAATTAATCATACCATATATTCTCTGCAACCCCTACAGTTGTGTTTCACACGTCCTGGATTATATCCTTCGTGCAAAAGTGATGTGTTAATTATTCAAGACATCTCGTCGCAAGGCGTTCAATGTTCCTTGGCATGTTTCATCTCCTTACCCTGCTCTGCTATAAATTCTAGATCTTTTGTGTGTGTTCTACGTATCAGTCAAGTTTCTACACTAGTAGCAACTAGCCTTGCAAGTTAAATTCGATCAAACTCTGTGTCACAGTCTTTTATCCAGCCACGGGCGTCTAAGCAAATATGTTGTCGCACCATGGGAGCTTCCCAAAATATGAGACAGGGTTTGCGAGGCAGCCGGAGCACCAAGTCTGAACCCCAACATGCCTAGGACTCTTTCTTATTGGTGTCAAGGGTCCCCGAGGATTCAAAAGGAGGCTCCTACATTCGCTTGGAAATGAGGTCAGTGCCTCAAGCGAAGGTCGAAGTGGAGGAAATTACGTCTAAAGGACACATTTTGGAGGCCATGCCCTCCCAAAAGTAGACACTATGGAGGAGGGGAAGGCCCAGAAAAAATAAGGAAGTAGGAGGAGGAGGCCACATCCTGACTGAGCTGAGTGCACACCCAGCCACTGAGGAGTTCATGATGCATGCTACCTGGCTAGAACCTGTCGGGACTACTAGTCGAGGAAGAGGGAGTTGAATGAGAAGGACAGAGACCTCTAGTTTTGACGTTGGAAGCCCCAATCAGCAAATGGAGCAAGCACAACTTTCCATAGCCAAACTTTATCAAGAAAATAGAGAATTGTGAAGATAGTTGGAGGCAAAGAACCTAGAGGTATCGGCACTGCAAGGTTGCGAAGGAAGCACAAATTGGCTCAAGAGACAGCTTCGGGAAGCACAAGATACAATTGTGCAGTTGCGCAAAGCCCAGAGGATGATGGAGGAGAGGAAAAAAAAAACACTACAAGGAGCACGGAGTAGTCTGGGAGAAGGTATGTACGTAGGAGATACATGATGGGCGGACTCTTGTCTTGTACTCTCAGACATGATGTATATTTTGATAGTTTTCCCTATTTTTTATAAGAATCTTCACGTTCTCAATGTAACCGGGTCGGTTGGCCAAGGTGTTGGTAGTGCTTACTGTATGTAACCTAAGCCCGGCAGGAACCTTAATATATGAAATCTCAAAACTATTTTGTCGAAAGGATTCTAGTCATAGTAGTTGAATGTCTCGTGTTTCCTCTTTGTGTGTAAATCTACCATGTTCTTATCTAAGTTTCTCATAAATTAGCTTTGATTTTATAATTATCGTTGTTCTGAGTTGTTTTGTAATTTCGCTGATATTTTCCTTTAAAAACTTCTGAGGCCGATTGATGTTGATGTGGCATCACTGACTCGGGGCTCATTAAATAAAACCTAGAACTCAGCTCATGGGTAAGGGTTGTACTCGAGACTTCGTTTACATCGAACACGCTAAAATGAGCTATATATTGCGACTGCTGATGCCGGGTGAATATTGGGAATCCACGTTCAGAAAATAAATTAACGCGTAGTTTCTTCGTGGGTTATCGTCCTTTGAAACTCCCGACCCCGCAAACATTTTGGGAGTCGACGATCGGCGGTTATTATTTCATTTTTTGTTCAACTCTTATTTTCCTAACCTTTCGTCGATGCCGATAGGATCGGTTGTCAGCACTATCCTTGGTTTAGCTCATTCGCAGAAATGAGAGACTTTCATCTGTCGATGTCGATGAATATCGGTGCTCGGCTATCTTGGTTTTCACGAATAGTTCTTGTCATATCTAAGTCTTCCCGATGCCGACTTTCTTAAGCGCGTCAGGGTAAATTTTCGACGGTCAGTGCTTTGATTAAATGTGAGTCTTTTTTTTTTTTTTATGATGATTTTCACATGCTCAAGCAGAATTTAAAAAAGACTTAAAATGAAAACAAAAATGATAAGCAAGGTAGCATCTTTCATACCGAAGTAGGATCAGACAGTGCAAAAGATTAAGTGGTACCCAAAAAGGTAATATTTGACATAGGTTTTTTAGGGTGTGTTGAGTGATCAACAAATGGAGACTTATTGGGCGAAAGCATAATCTTTGTTCCTCCTTCGTTGCTCAGCTAATACAGGAGCGGGTGGAGAAATTAACTGGTTTTGAATCAGAGCCTCTTTCACCTTTGCATTTGAAATTCGTCGATTGGTGATTTTGGGACTGCCTGTGGGGTTTAAACCTTAATTCCTTCTTCTTTTCTTGTAATCCTGACTCATGCCCCTCTTCACAAAGTCTAGGAAAGTATTCATTGGCATGAAGTATTTAGTTACCTCTACTCACTTTCTTCGGTGTTGCTCTGCTACCAGCGAGTGTCCATAGCCCTGACGGAGTCACCCCGACATCACAGACCTTGATCTACTTCCAGTGAGTGTCTGTAGCCCCGGCGGAGATATCTACATATTCTCTCCTATTGTTCTTTCTTTGATAATGAATATCGGCATGATGCCTCGAGCGAGTGGGAGAGGATGATGTATGTTTATTTGGAAAAGGGATATGATCAAGGTGAATCTTTTGCTAGCTTTTTGTTTGGGGTTCATGTAGTCCTTTCTGGCTTTCCTTCTTCCCTTAAGGTCTTACCAAACCACTATGCAGGCACTTTTGACATTTCTCAGAAGTTGTTCATTTGTGTCAGTTAGATAGGGGACTCCTCAAAGCAACCACAAGCTCCTTTGTCCTCCTTGTGTTTTGTATGAGCGATGAGTTGGGAATAGAGTTAGCTATGTCGCAAGATTCGAGGTCAACTATTGTCTTGAAAAACACAACTTTTAAAAGCGCAGAAAACCAGAAAACAAAAAAGAAAACAACAAAACTACTTGGCAATCATGGAAACACTCATACAAAACATAAAACACGCACATTTATTATTATTATTGGAAATATTACTTCAGGGCTTGGCCATTGACTGGGACGGCATCAGGTTCTCCTCTCAGATTCTGCAATCGATAAGTGTGTGCCCCGATCTTCTCATCCACATGGAAAGGTCCAAGCCACAGGTTCTGAAACTTGGAATGTTTCCCTTTTGGCTCATTTGTTCTGTCCCATTTCAGGACTAATTCTCCTATTTCAAAATTCTTCTCTTTAGCCTTATGCTTGTCAAAACACCTTTTCACTATCTGCTAGCGAGCTATGAATTTTGACTTATCTTTTTCCCTTTCTTCTTCTAACATGAGCAAAGTGTCAATTCTTCGTTGCATGGTCGATGAAGGTTGTTCTCCGGAATCCTGGGCCAGTTGAAGAGATGGGAGGTAAAGTCTGTTTGGGAGAATAGCTTCATGTTTGTACACCAGAAAGTACGGGGAATTCCCTACAGCTTCTTTGGGTGTGAACCTATTGGCCCATAAAGCATTATGGAGTAGATTATACCAATTTCTCTAGTTGTCTGCAACCGTCTTCTTTAGTATTATCACTAGGTTCTTATTGGTTGAATCTGCCACCCCATTTCCCTATGGATAATAATTTGCAGAGTACCTAATTATGATTCCCTTGTCCAAAGCAAACTCTGTCAATCGGGCGAAAGATAAATAAGTTGCATTATCAAAAACTAGGACATAAGGGACACCAAACCTCATCATTAGTTGTTTCTCTATGAATTGGATCACCACTTTCTCGTTCACATGAGTGAGAGGGATAGTCTCTGCCCATTTTATGAAGTAATCAGTGGCAGTTGGAATGTACTTGTGTTGTTTTGAAGAGCTTGGTGTAATTTCTCCTATGATATCTAACCCCTATTGCTCGAAAGGCCTAGAGACAGTCATTGGTTGGAGTGGGATTGTTGCTCTCTTCTCTCTCCCGGCGCTCATTTGACAAGTTTTACAGTTCCTAGCATAGGTTTGAGCATCTTTGAACAAGGTGGGCCAATAATAGCCAGCCCTCGGTATCTTATGAGGGGTGGTGTTTCCTGCAAAATGTCCACCGACAAGGCCATCATGGAGCTCCTTGAGAACTTTGTCTGTGTCTTCGCATTTGAGACATATTAAGAGTACACCATCATAATTAATATGAAAGAGTAATGAATTTATGAGGTGATATTGTGCAGACTTTAACCTGAGAGCTCTCCTTTCTCTAGGGTTGAGGTTCTCTAGGCAGGCCCCATGGTGTAGGAGGTAAGTTAAATTCTCATACCAAGATTCGGGACCTGGGGTAATGTATGAAGCTTCACCACACCATAATGCCATTTCATTATCCCATCCGGAATCTTCATTTACTTGGTCCCGGGATTCAACTATGAGTTTGCACAACCCTTTCCCTTTAACTAATTTGGCAGGTTTTATATCTAGATCAAATTCTTGGACCACTTCCATCCAGTTCCCTCTTCTTTCCCCCATCTCTTGTTGAGTAAACAAGGATCAGACCGCAGGGTGAGGCACAATCACTTTGGTGTGGTTCTTGAGAATGTAGGACCTGAAGTGTTTTACTGATTTATATATTACATAAGCATGTTTGTCTATGGCAGGATAATTCAGTTCGACTCCTTGGAGGTTGGTACTCATGAATAACACCGGGGCCTCATTTTTTTCATCATCCTTCCGAGTCAATACTGGAGCTAACGATTGGTCGGAGGTGAAAGTATAAATGAAGAAATCTCTGCTGAAATCGGGACTTCATAACATCGGGGCCCGGGATATAGCAGTTTTAATATTGCTGAAAGCATCCTTTCATTCATCATCCCACTTAAATTCAGCATCCTTGCGAATCATCTTTTGCAAGGGTATGATGATTTCTGCAAAATTGGGAGTGAATTTCCGTACAAAATTGATTTGCCCGAAAAAGGACTGCATAGATTTTCTGCTATGAGGAAATGGGAGTTGATCTATGGCCTTGATCCTTTTTGGGTCTATGTCAATGCATACCTGGGATATAATATGACCTAACATCTTACCTTCCTCAACACCGGAAATGGTTTTCTTTAGATTTAAGGATATACCATACTTCCTATACCTTTCGAAAATCTAAGTTAAGTGTTTGGATGTGTTCTTCTTTGTTCTTTGAATACACCGTTACGTCGTATAGATACACAACCACACACTTGTTGATTAGTCCCCGAAATGCTACATCTATGGCCCTTTGGAAGGTTGCTCCTGCATTAATTAAACCAAAAGGCATGCATTTATAAGCGAAGGTTCCCCACTTGGTTTGAAAGGTAGTCTTCAACCGATATTCCTCTAAAACAAGAACTTGGTTGTAACCTGAGAAGTTGTCCAGTAGAGAGAAAATCTTCGAACCTGACATGGTCTGCAAGAGTTGCTCCATTGGTGGGACTAGGGAATTGTCCTTTTCTAAAGCTCTGTTAAGGTTTCTAAAATCTATGCATAAGCGGATTTCTCCCGACTTTTTCCTCACCGGAACCAGATTTGCTACCCACGCGGAATGTCTAACCTAGAAGATGATTTTGGCATCTAGGAGTTTCTTCAATTCCTAGTACATGAGAGGTTTCAAGGATGGGTGATACTTTCAGAGCTTCTATTGGAAGGGTTTCACTTTGGGTTTTAACGGGATAATGTGTTGGATGATGTGGGTATCATAGGTTTTCAAATCTCGATAGGACCAAGCAAAGACATCTTGATATTGTCTGAACAATTTGAGATAGGCCTTCCTCTCCTCCTTAGATATCGTCTTTCTAAGGTTTACCTTCCTTGGGTTTTTCGGGGTTTCAAGATTTACAGTCTCATGCAGGGGACAAGAGATGCTGGTCTTTGCATTTTTAGGCTCCTTAAATCGCTCTTTCAGATCGAACAAATTTTCCAAATTGGCTATCCCTTTCGAGATTGTGTGAGACTTTGATCTATCAACAGGTTGATCTATCCGAGGATCAGTTCTACTGATTGTTCTTGGAATACTTCATCGTCAGTAGCCAAATCTCTAAAATTGTCTTGGTTAGTTAGGAAGTTTATGATCTGTTCATCTCCTTCAAAGACTTTCCAATTAGAAATGTTGTTAGGAATCGATGGTTTGTAGAGTAGTTCCACAGTGAATCGGGAGGCTTCATAATCCTCTAGAGGTGACAACCTTGAAGCAGATGTGGCTAGGGAATCAGCAAGAATATTCTTTTCTCTGGGGATCGCGGTGATATTGAAAGCTTCAAAATGCTCTATTAACCTATGCACTTCCTATTGATAATTCTGTGGGGAATTGCAATGTATAGTATTGCTTACCTGTCTAACGATAATCTCGGAATCTCCGAAAACCTTCAATCTTGTGACATTTAAGTCTAATTCTTTCTTTAACCCTTGTACTAATGCTTCATATCCGGTGGTGTTGCTGGTGCACTCAAATTCTAGCCTATAGGATAGAAAATAACGCTTACCTTAAGGGGCAATGAGGATGTACCCTACCCCTGACCCTTCTTGTGATTTGGATCCATCAAAGTATAAGGTCCAACAGTGTGAGCAAGGTGTGTAGGCTTCCCGTTCCCCATTACTTTCCTTTTACCTCGTTGTTAGTTCTGAGTTTTCTGACACGGGTTCTTAGCAGAAGAGGGTTTCCTCTGTCGGCATTGACAATCTCTTTTGAAATTCCATTTCAGAGTTATGGGTGATAGGGACATCGGATAATATAGGGGAAAAGTTCCTAAATTAGGAGTCGTAGGAATAATTGCCTAGTACAGGGAAATCTGTCGACGAGGGTTCGTTCAAGGTTTCTAAGTCAGTGACGGTATGCTTCAGATTGCTTTCCCTATCGATTATGATCATGTTTTTGTACCCCTTCAGTGGTAGCCAAATCTGAGCCCAGTCTGTACTAAAGTATCTGTTTAATTTCTCAGACCAATCT
This sequence comes from Picea engelmannii, assembly GCA_009831015.1. Taxonomy (NCBI): domain Eukaryota; kingdom Viridiplantae; phylum Streptophyta; class Pinopsida; order Pinales; family Pinaceae; genus Picea; species Picea engelmannii. The sequence continues at coordinate 68,409 of ML794848.1, read as the reverse complement.
CGGCTTAGTAATAGTCCATAAGCTTCTGGGATATCTACCACAATGATGTCAATCACTTGCACAAAATTAGGGTGTGTCGCTATTCTGATCATTACATATTTGAGTTCCCCTATGACCTTGACATGTGTTCTATCCAGTTGTATTACATGTTTGTCACTTTTGAGAGGGACCGCATTTAGATTTTTACAGATAGACAGAGGCATAACATTGGAAGATGCTCCTGAATCTACCAAAAAATTGTGGAGGTTCCTATTGAAAACTTCAAACATTAAGAGGAAAGGTGGAACAAAAGGCTTTCCCTTCTCACTTCCAAACATGTATTCATGGTCGATTTATTTACTGGGTCTGTGGAAGCTAGATTTCTTTCCTGACCATTGCCAGTCGTAGGTTTTTCTACTGAGTTCAAACCTTGTAGCAAGAAGTCCTTCTGTTGAGGGATCCTACATATATCCATGACTGATATATTAGCCCTTAACTTCTTCAAATCTTCAACTACGTTGTAATCCAGTTTGGGTGATTCTTGGGTATGGATGCTTATCAGTTTTTACTGGGAGTGAGAGGTGCTTTCGGGTGATCGGGAGTTGTATTTTTCCTCGAAGTTTGGGTGGAAGCGATATCTTTTGAGACAGGTGGACCTTTACTTCGCGTTCGCACAACCGAGACTTCTGTGGGTGGTTCTTGAGACTCAAACAGGTCGTCAGAAGGCATGATCAGGTCAGGATCCCATATCAGCATGGTCGTATCTTTCGGTGGATCAATCTCTTCCTGGTCAGCAATATTCATAATTGAATCGTCGGATTGTTCGGTCAGGGAGACTTCGTCTAGAAACCAATTAGTCATCAAATTCATGGCATGCACCCACTGAGGGCAGTCTCTTTCAGAGTGGTTTTCCTGGTGATAAGTACAAAAAGAATCAGATGCCATGTTTCCTAGATTGATATTTAAGTTAGCTGGGGGAGGTTTGATTGCTTTGAATGGGGAATGTCTCTTAAAGAAAGGCTTATAGGGCCTTTGGCCTTGGTTTCCCTCCCATGTGTGTCTCTTCATGTATATGATCTCAATTGATAATTTCTTGACCATACATTGTAGGTATTCTATGTCTCCATTACCCTTGTCGAGAGCCTGTTTTGGATGTTTCTCAGGTGGTCTGGTCAAAAGGAGTCCTCTTCTGGGAGGAGGTTGAGCTTCTTTCTTAACTAAAGAAACCTGGAATTCTTTACATCCTTTCATCTGGAATTCAATCGTCTTGGCTTTTTCAAAAAATTTCAGCTAGGGTTCGCTTGGCAGCCCTTTTCACAAGCATGGAAATAGAAGCTGGGAGAGTGTTAGCATAGACTTTGATTTGCAACTCCTGAGTTGGTTTAGCTTCTGGCTGGAATTTGTTTAAGATGATCATGAATCTTTGATTGAAATCCTTGACCCTTTCTTTCGGGCTCATGGTGGCAGTGAAAAATTCGGCCATCAGAGCTCCCGTGGTAGTTTCTTCTACAAATTTGTCTAAAAAGTCTTTTTGAAACTTCATCCAGCTAGTTATAGATCCTACAGGTAGAATAAAATACCACGTGGAAGTCGTATTTTCAAACGTATAGGGAAAAATTCTTCATACTACATCTTCACGTTGGACACTCATAAGTTTGATCGCTAGTATGAACTTCTTGATATGATCTTCAGGTAATCTTGAGGTCTCGGGGTCAAATTTAGCGAGTAGCTTCTCTGGATGTCGGGGGAGATTATGTAATCAGCCTGGGATGGCCAATGCATCTTTTCCCTGTTGATATTATGGTAGCTGTGGGAGGTAGTTACCTCCACATGTAAACCTAACGAGCATAGAATATTCCGGGAAGCAAGAAGAAACCCTAATTTATTGGTTAATAACCCTGGAAGAAAAGTTATCTCAAGGGAATGACTTGTATTAGGTTATTAGCCTCCAAGAGAAGAAGTCGGCTAAAGGAAATAATATATACTAAATAATTAGTACCCAGAATGAGAAGTCGTCCCAGGCAGTTTGCCAGATTTAGTATAAATACAGGAGGCCAGTCTTCATTTTGGCAGGCATTCTCAGAATTGCAGAAGCAACACTTGTGTGCACTGCAGTTGGCTAGTTTGTGCACAAGTTTGGAGGAGAGTTGTCATTGCAGTTGCTGCAGCTAGCAAATTTCGGTTTTGGCTTGGACTATCTCTTGGTTATGGTTTGGACTCTCTGGTCAGTTCTTGCTTGGTGCGCTATCCTTGGAGAAAGGTGTGTCACCCTTTGTTTGGCTATCTAGCCTATGTTTTGCTTCCAGAATGATTCTTTGTCAAGGTTAAGGTGCTCAGAGGGTGGCTTTGGCCTATGGTTGGGTGACAATAGTGATATTTTCTATGGTAAAATGATCACAATCCATCATATTCTAACAGGTTATGGGCCCACACCTCCTTCATTCAATCTAACCACTGGAATGGAGCATAGCCATAAGGATACTAATCTCGTTGAAGAACTGTCGCTAGGGGTTCTAGCAAGAGCAGTTACTAAATCACTACCGCCAGGGTTACTAGCAAGTGTAGTTGCAGAGACCCTAACCCTCTCGTTGAGGCACCTTAAGTGAAGGGATTGACCTAATTTCCAGATAGACCAGTGCACCCTAGCCTAGCCCATCTCCTGGTACTCTTTACAAGCCAAGATGTCAAGTTTGATTTTTTGGTCAAATGTAGGGTTGACCAAGCCAAAGAAGCCATGACTTACTCTATGAAGTCAGAAAACAAGTTAGATGGAGCTTCTAAATTCAGAGTGTGGAAGACAAGGATTGACCTCATCCTTGCCAAGAATAAGGTGTTGGATATCATGAAAGGAAAGATCGTGGAACCGGAGTTTGAAGAAGGAAAAGAGAAGGAATCGCAGAACGTTGCAGTTATGGAGAAGTTCAAAGATGGTGACATCAATTCCATGAGTATTATAGTGGGCTCTATAAAAGACCACTTGATATCCTACATCTCCCATCTTGACTCATCGAAGAAGATGTACGATTCCCTAACAAACCTCTTCTCAGTCAAAAACATTGGACAAGTAATGAGTCTGAAGAATGAGCTCTGTGTCATGAAGATGAATGATGAGGACATCATAACATCATAATTTGTGAGAATCTCTCAGTTAAGAGATCAACTACAAGCTATTGAAGAAATCATTTCAGATAAGGAATTGGTAAACATAGTACTCAATGGTCTTCCCAAGACATGGGATGCATTTGTCGCAAGCATGAACACAAGGAAGGAGTATCCTACATTTGAAGAACTTTGGACTTGTTGTGCTCAAGAAGAATCAAGGATCAGTGCAAAAGAGAAACCCCAAAATAAGTACTATGATCAAGCCTTCACAGCAAGATTCAATAATTTCAGGAACAAAAGGAAGTTTGATTCAAAGAAGAAGCCAAATCAAGAGAAAGATATGTCAAAAATACAATGCTTCAACTGTCGAAAGTATGGTCACTACAAGAATCATTGTCGCGAGATAAAGAAAAGGAAGGAGACACATGAAGCATCAATTGCTGAAGAAAATGAACCTACAAAGAATACCAAGAAGGATAAAACAGACTTCTTCTTCTAAGACAAGGTAAAAATACTCTTCATAGTTCTTGAACATACCATGTTTTCTGTACATATCTTGCACAACTATTTCTTAGAAGATAATATGTTCAAAGAGAAACTATACCTATGGAAGAAACAACAAGATAAGGATTGTTATCAGTATGACGACAAGTCATACAATACACATGAAAGGATAAAGTACATCAAACAATTCATGTGGAAGTTATTACATAAGTAACAGCTGAAAGATAAGCCGAATTCAGAATCAATCTTGAAGAAACCTAGAAGAAGAAAAGACAGAAAGAAGTCAGCAATCAAGAGGAAACTGGAGAAAGACTTATGACACCTTGCAGAAGGCAATAAGGATGCAGACGGAAGTGTGGATTATGTTAGATGGAGGGAGACGATTGTATACTTCCAAAAGAAAAACATGCACTCATACATGAAGCAAGGATTAGGAGGGAGATCATCCTATGATCCATTAAATATGATGAAGTATATATCCATGGTAGTAGCCATGAAAAGCAATACATGTTCAGTTTGACTTTAGAAGAAGCCTTCTTTGAAAAGAAGCTTAAAGTATCCACATTCATAATCCTATGATGAAAGAAAGAAGTGGAATCTTTAGGGCATGAAATCCATAGAAAACTCCATGGACCCAAGAGCTAAAGAGAAATATGAGGAAGAACATGAACATTACAAGAAAGAAAGAAAAGCCAGAACAACCAGTCATTGTATCGAAAATCACAAGATTACCGACCTGATATGAACTCAGTAAAAGCAATCAAGCAGAGGAACTGAAAGTTGTGATGAAGAACAGTGTATGAAAAGACTTATGAATGTAAGCATTGCGAGATCCAGAACTAGAGGTTCTCCTGGATGGAGGGAGAAGACTATGATGATTGATTGTTCCAAGTAAACCAGACATACCTCTACATGAGTCATTATATCGTCCATAATATCCATGGGATTGACAAATACTGTTCTCCAGAATAATTGAACAAAGAGCATACGAAGAGAAACCTCAAGGATTTGAGATATACCAAAAAGTGACCCTTGTATGTAGATGAAAGAACACAACTTGGTGGAGAACCTCCAATGCACAGTAGAAATGTGGTGAAAACCTTTTATATCATATCATAATGATTACTCAGAACTGTAGAATAATGGATTGCCAATCCATGAGAAAGATCTCATGATGACAGAAGAAGTGTCACATCGATATGTTCCAGTTTGAGCCTTGCCACGATGTTATGAGCTAGCAGGGAACAAAAGATGAATCCAATAATGATATACTATATTGATCAGAGTTATATGAAGCCTTCAGAGAAAACCAATGTTCCAAAAAGATCGAAGTACAGTTGAAATCAAGAATTACATTCTCCGTGATGAAGTCCAGAAAAGAGAAGTGGTTATCCAATATATATATATATATCCACAGATGAGAAAATAAGCAGACATTTTGGTAAAGCCTATATCTAAGGTGAAAGAGTTTTCGTACTCAATCTGGAGCTCATGGAGACGACTTCCTTATTGAAAAAGGAAGAGATAACTCCCAGGTTGGGAGGGAGCACTGATGTTTTATTGATTTATGGACAGTCATTTTTCAATTTGAAAAATGGTCCAGGATGAGAAGTTCCTTTCCAGTTCGGAAAGTAGTTTGAGATTTCTAATGGACAGGCATTTTCCAATTCAAAAAATGGTCCAGATCGAACGGTCATTTTCATAATGAAAATCATTTGATGGATTGTTGATGTACCATAGATAGTGATTTCCCATTGTGGTTAACATGGGGAATGGTCTAGGACAGTCTCTTTTCTTGACAGTCACTCTTAGTAGTGGTCAAGAAGACTGGTCCGCCTCGTTGGACAGTCATTCTTTTGAATCTTATAGTTGTGAGCAGTTTCGAAGAATGGTCTATTTTGGAGGTTGGTGCAGGATATTTATTTCCTTAGGAAATGGTCCAGACAGTCATTCCCTAGGGCAGATTCATTCTCTCCAGGTTGCACCTTGTTTAGTGCTGGAGGAATGGACCATATAGGTGAATGGTCCAGGTTCAGCAATCAAGGACAGGCTTTCCCTAGGGCAGACTCATTCTCTCCAGGTTTCACTTTTTTTAGTGCCGGAGGAATGGCTCAGGATAGGGAATGGTTCAGGCTCAGAAATCGGGACAGATATTCTTCCATGCTTGAGAAGAATAGTCCAGATAGCTCATCATTGATGTTTGACCTTATGAGGGAAGATGCTCTTCCAGAGTTCATAGATGTGAGTGGAAGAATGGCCCAGATGATTCAGTTTATATCATAACAATGCTTTCTGTGCAGGTTGATATCAGATGATTGTTATGGAGACTGCATGTCTCTAGACAGTAGATGTATGCTACTATGGTGAATGTGTTCCACTGATTGTGACCATACGTCATTGATCAAGTATCTGTATGCTACTTGGTGTGGTAGTGTACCACTGGATTGTAGTTGTGTACTACTATGGATAGACACAGTTGTGCTCTATTGAGTGATATTGTTCTGATTGCCTTGAAGACTATCAGCAGTGTTGGAAATGATTATCAGCTAGATGGATGATCAATGGACTGATATTTCCCAGACGAAAAATGGTCCAGGACATTTATTCTTCTAAGACATATGTCTAAATTAGAAGAATGGTTCTTGTGTCACTCTATGGAGTGAGTGACTTATCCAGCATATTGTTTGATTACTCAGATGGAGTATGGTTTCGAGAGATGATGCAGTTCATGACATTGATAGTGATGATGGTGCTCATGATCTAATCATGAGATATTCTATACGACTATGTTGATGCTATCGGGTGAATGGTATGTTTTTGCTCAATAACATTACCTTCAATACCTCCCTAGCTAGGAGGGAGTGTTGATATTATGGTAGTTGTAGGAGGTATTTACCTCCACATGTAAACCTAATGAGAATAGAATATTCTGGGAAGCAAGAAGAAACCCTAATTGATTGGTTAATAACCCTAGAAGACAAGTTGGCTCAAGGGAATGACTTGTATTAGGTTATTATCCTCCAAGAGAAGAAGTCGGCTAAAGGAAATAATATATACTAAATAATTAGTACCCAGAATGAGAAGTCGGCCTAGGAAGTTTGCCAGATTTAGTATAAATACAGGAGGCCAGTCTTCCTTCTGGCAGGCATTCTCAGAACTGCAGAACCAACACTTGTGCACACTGCAGTTGGCCAGTTTGTGCGCAAGTTTGGAGGAGAGTTGTCGTTGCAGCTGCTGCAACTAGAAGATTTCGGTTTTGGCTTGGACTATATCTTGGTTATGGTTTGGAATCTCTGATCAGCTCTTGCTAATACATACAATTTTATACCACGGGCCTAGTACTAATACATTAACCATGTGAGCATTCAATTACCATCTGAGAAACTAATTATCAGAAAGAAAACACATATGCGATAAGATAATGGCAAGAAAAATAATTCATCTATCATAATCATTCATCACACGATAACACAACGATTCATTTTCATCATTGAAGTAAAGAACAGCAAAATATTGTACCAGATAACTTGACAATAGATTAAATAGATCTTACTCATTGCAGCATCATTCATGAAACGAGATAGGAAATAGTTCTTCTCCACGTTCAATCACACATGCATTTGATGAAAATAACTTGTCTTTGGTCCCTCAAGACTTCTCAATTCAAAGCAGCTCCAAAATAATTCTTAACAACCAAAAAGAAATATTTCTTGCAACAACCATCGACCCTTCACTAATTGGTCGATATTCTTATTTATAACATAAAACCAACTAAAAATAATGGCTAAGTGTAGTTTAAACAAAACAAAATCCGCCACATGGCGTCCTCTTCTAAGAATTTGTTTAACAGTCAACTCAAGTTATCACTTGAAGGGGTGACTTTTCTCATACTCTGACCAGCTAATAAACATCTCTTCGCAAGTTTGGGCCCATGGGAATCTCTTTTTTTCCATCGGAGCCTCGTAAAATCCTCGGATCTCCACCGCATGCGCTCGGTACTGTTATCACCATAATATTTTTTGGATGATATCGGAGCTTAAAAAGCTTAGTGAAGGGTTATATCGTCATAGAGATATGATAGATCAGAGGGCCTCGCTATATCTGGCAACATACGGACAAAATAGCGGATATGTAAAGAGAAAGACCCGACGGACCACCGATCCTGAAAGCGGCCCGGATCAACGGCTGAGGCGTGTATCAGAGATTTAACAAATGCGAAGGTTAAGCGATTGAGGGCAGGCCGGGGAAAACAGTCGTGATTTCATTAAGGGATGTGTGGCACCCGTAGAGGTACATCGGGGGAAAAATAAATCTGACTAATACCACTTCCTCCAACCCCTCGATGCTAAAGCCTCCAGGCAAATGTGGACTGTAGATTCTGAAGTAGCCTGGAACAATGGTTGAAGTTTATATCGGCAATTGAAACAGCACAAAGATTAATCGATAGAGGGCGGGCCAGGGAAAAATACCGTGGTTTAAATCATGGATGCGTGGCACCCTCAGAGGCACATCGGGGCGAAAAATGGTTCACTTGAAACCGTTTTCTCCAAACCCTGATGCCAATAGATACCTATAAAAGGAGGAACCCCTCGTCATTATTCTATGATAATTCGAAGCCTTCGAACATTCGAAAACTTGGCGCAAAGCTTCCAATCGAATTTCAAAGTTTAGAACTGAACTAGACTCGCATTTTTCGTCGCTTGATAGGTATTCTTCACTATGGTTGCCAATCCTGTCATTATATCCATAAATGAACAAGAGATCTCTTCCAGGGAGGAAGCCCTAATTGAAAGAGACTCTGACGTTTTCGACACAGAGATAACAGTCTCACCCGTTTACGTGTCTAGGTTGAATTTGTTGGACAATGTTGGAACGTGCATACCTTTCCTCAAAGTGGCTCAAGCCTCCATCATCCCTTACGTCGTAGAAATGGTCTTTCCATTCCCCGAATTTGCAAGCTGGTGTGCAGAGCAATATTCTCAGGGGGAAAGAGTCATTTTAAATAAATTAGGATGTGAAGTTCTATGTAAAGTAGACATTCCATCACTCTTACATGCTCTTAGTGTACCAGATGCCTCCCCCATAGTGTCAGATCCCTTCAAGGAACAGAGAATGATCACAATTTAAAGAGCGTGTCTGCCAGAAGTTAAAACCTTATTTCTGCAGACCATAGTCAAGCTTGAACATCATTCAGAGAGTTTGTCGTTACCTACCAATGTAAGCATCATGATTGTCAAAGTCCAGTGGGCTTGTTCCCTGCTAAGTCAAATTTTAGGGTTAGACAATGACAAGTTTTTGGTAGAAGTCATGTTAGGTTTCCTGTTGGTTTGTTTTCTATCTGGTCATTCAGTCCATGTCAGTTTTGATGAATTTATTGCAGAGAATATACATCAACAGTTGGTCAACTTTATCTCATTGAGACACTTCAGATACTGCACTCACTTGTTGAGGATGTTTCTGGAATCCAACAAAACTGAATTTCTTGAGACAACTTTTATTTCGACCGAGTGCAAAAGGATCACCATGCTCATCTTCATCAACAAGATTATGTCCAAGGTATATAGTCTCATTTAAGGTTCAGATCTACCGAGAGTTTTGGAAGAGATCAAAATCTCACTACAGCCAAATCCAGAGAACATGGTAGGAGATTGGGTGTTGTTCACACAATCTACTGTGATTTGGGTATATGGATACCAGGATGGACCTTATCTTTTACCAGTTTTTAAGACGCCCGGGGTCTTCGCTTTGGAATTCATAAGACAAAGAATTATCTCAGAGAATGAACATTTTCTGAAAGCACACAAGGCTTCTAATATGAAATTTCCTTTCGTGGTAGGTCCCTTCGTGGTCAAGAGTAAGTCATGTTTTCCCTAGATTGTTGGTTGTGGAGCCTGATTATCTTCCTGATTCAGAGGTCCTTGCTTTCAGACGTGTTTATACCCCAGGAAGTATTTACACCCCAGAAGTATGTACACTCTTCCACGCGGGGGAGTGCAGAGGGGGGGTACCCCCTCTGCGGGGTCTGGAGGAGCTATCCCCCCGGCTGGGGGGGTCTGGGAGCAAGTGGGCCCCCAGCGGGAGTTCGGGGGCAGCATCCCTCGATGGGGTTCGGGGGCGAAGCCCCCGAAGCAAAAATTTCCTTGTAAAATTATATTGTAATTTCATTGTAAATCTGGACCGTTCATTATAAGGTCGCAGATATAACGGTAGAGATTATGTTAGGGTTTTTTTCCCTAGAAGGCAACCCACTTTTATGAGGGAAATGTATTGCAGCTATGGATGGTGGTGAATATTGTATTCTGAGAGAGGATACTGTGAGAGAAAGAAGAGGAAGTTACAAAGGGTTTTGTTGTAGGTTGTATCCCTTCATTTTGCTGGATAATAATAAAGAAAGGACCTGGCAATTTCTCTGGTGGACGTAGCCCACACTGGGTGAACCACGTAAATATGTGTCTCTCTTGTATTGTGTGTCTTATGTGTTTTGTTTCTGCATTTGTTTTATTTTATTACTCCACGGTCATGTTTTTCTAACAACTGGTATCAGAGCATAAGGTAACTCGCAGGAAAAGAGGGTTCCTGGTTCGAGTGGGAGCAATGTCGGAAGATGGAAAGTTTAAGGTTGAAAAATTTAACGGCCAAAACTACCAGTTATGGAAGATGCAGATGGAAGATTATTTATATCAGAAGGATCTATTCCTACCATTGAGTGGAGTAGCAAAGAAGCCGGCGGCCATGAAGGACGAAGAATGGGAGATTCTTGACAGAAA
>ML794848.1:14091-49956 GCA_009831015.1 Picea engelmannii | reverse complement strand
GCTCAACTCAAATATGTTGATTCTTTTGAAAGTGACTTTGCTATATTATTAAGAGAATGAAGGTCCACCACTTTGGACGATATGACGACTGATGCTATAGAAGTAGAATTGAACCTAATGGCTTCAGGGAAGATAAAAACTGATGATGGTAGAGACACAAACAGAGCTCAAGAAAAAGCACAGCCTTCAACATCTCAAACATCATAGGATAGATTCGAAGCAATGATGAGAAACATGGAGCGGATGATGGAAAGAATGGCTCTATGAAATAGGCCCAACCCCAGAGACAAAATAGATGGTCCACCTAGAAATATGAGAAGACCGGCTATTCCACAGATTAGGCAAAGAAATCAAGCAGATCCAGTGAATTTGGGAAACCGGGCGAATCAGGGAAACCAAGGAAATCAAGGGGAACAGCAAATCAGGCCTCCCTTCCAAAATAATTATGGAAATGAAGGTTATGATGGATATTTAGAAGATAACATGAACTATTTTGATGATAAAGAAACAGAGATATTTTTGACCAAAGAAGAACATGACCAGTTCGTGGACGCAAATGAAATATTTCTGCAAGATGATGAGGAAAGGGTATCAGTGGAAAAAGAAGATTATGAGACCGGACTACAAAACACCATCATGCAATTCCAAAGACAATATAACCTCCGGAATCAAAAAGTACCCCCTAACCCTCCCAAAGGTAATCCTCCAAAGGGGAATCTCTCCAAAGAAGCTCAGAACAATGTACCTTCTTCTAGTCAAACCAAGAAAGATTCTACTGCAAAAGATTCGGCTATGAAGGACTCCACTGTGAAAGATGTTGTTGCAAAAGATACCATGGAAAAAGAGAAGCAGAAAGAAGAACCTCAGAAGAAAATATTGACAAGAAGAGAAATGGTCACCAAAGAGGTAGAAAGGACCCCATCATCTTTTGATTTTGAGAGTGAAATGGCTAAGATAAAAAATTTGGTACCATTTAATGAATTGATCAGGAACAGTGAATATAGAAATCAGATCATCAAGATTCTTAAAATGGGACAGACCTCTGATACCCTAAACATACAAGATGATCACCCAAGTATCCTATTTGGGCCAAGAGTGGAAGAAGGCGGTGAAAATGAAGAAGTCCCTCCCTTTTATGTCAATTTGAAAATCCATGATATGATTCTACACAACGCTATGCTGGATTCTAGAGCATCACACAACCTGATGCCAAAGGTAGTCATGGACCAATTAGGTCTCGAGGTCACAAGACCTTACAAATATATGTTATCCTTCGTTTCAAGAAAGGTAAAATTCCTTGGCATGATCAAAGACATGGTCGTTTCTTTGGCACAAATTCCAGCAAAGAACATGGTGATGGACGTAGTGGTTGTTGATATCCCTCCAAAATTTGGTATGTTGTTGTCCAAATCATGGGCTGCAAAATCAAAGGGAACCCTCCAGATGGACATGTCTTATGCTACTATTCCTATCTTTGGTCAAGACAGAAGATTGTACAGGGAGGTTTTGCTTAAATATATGTTCAGCAATAAATCATAGCCTAGAAATCATCCTATATATTCAATGGAGACTGAATTATGATCTTCCATCTTCTTCAATGACCTGTGTTCCAATGAAGAAGAAACAGAAGTCATTTTAGCTGACAAGGATGAGCTTAAGGGGCGAATGGAAGAACTTTCAGAGCCACAAGATAATGCAGAAGACCAGTTGTGGAATATGAATTTTGATGGAGTTTCCTGTAGAGAAGGAGCTGGAGATGGCGTATGGATCAACCATCCTGAAGGAGATGCGAAATTGTGTTCCTACAAACTTGTTTTTGAATGCACAAATAACATGGCCGAATATGAAGTGTTGATATTGGGATTGAAAGTTTTAGAAGAACTAGGTGCCAAAAGAATTGTTGTGCATGGCGATTTTGAGTTAATTATAAATCAAATCAAGGGCATATACCAAGAAAAACAACCCAGATTGAGGGCTTATAGGAATCTGGTGCTGGAACTCTGCGAGAAATTTGAAGAATGCAATTTATCAGCCATCCCAAGAGAGAAAAATCAGATTGCTGATTCTCTGGCCACTTGCGCAACAGTTTTTAGAGTCCCTATATTCCCTGAGAAAAGATACAAGGTAGAAGTAAAGTACAGGCCATCAGTACCAGACAATATGAAGCACTGGCAGGTTTTTGAAAATGACAAGCAAATAGAAAGCTTCCTAAACATGGAGAACAAGTTCGATAATTTGAACATTGACGATGAATATTGTGATGATGAGGTAGACGCAGCCGCTTTCACGAAAGAAGGATATTTCGACAAGCAGATCGTTGGTAGAGATATCGTGTAGTTGAAGAGTAATATCATCCCCAAGAGTCTGGTGCCATTAGAGAAACTTTGCGATAACAATGACGTACCAAGAAGCCCGAAGATCACAGTAAATGAAGGGGACGTAGAAGATTGTAATATAAAAACTCCAGAAGACCCAAAGATTATGAAACTGTCCAGGAAGCTCAACCCTGAAATCAGAGAGAGTTATGTCAAATTACTGAAAGAATTCCCTGATGTTTTTGCTTGGAGCTACGATGATCTAAAAGTCTATGATACCAGTATAATCCATCATGTTATCCCAATTAAACAAGACCACAAGACATTCAAACAAAAATTAAGAAGAATAAATCCTCTTTTGTTACCATTGATAGAGAAAGAAGTGTAAAAATTGTTTGAAGCAAAGATCATAGTGTCCCTGAGGTTCTCCAAATGGGTAGCCAATCTAGTACCAGTTAGAAAAAAGAGTGCAGAAATCAGGTTGTGTATCAACTTCAGGAACCTAAATAAAGTATCCCTTAAAGACAACTACCCATTGCCTAAAATGGATCACATTTTAAAGAAGGTGGTGGGCTCCCAAAAGATGTCGATGTTAGATGGTTTCTCAGGATACAATCAGATCATGGTATATCCTGACGATCAAGAAAAGACAGCATTCACCACACCTTGGGGAACATTTATGTATGCTAAAATGCCATTTGGACTCATGAATGTAGGGGCAACATTTCAGAGGGCCATGGATATAGCTTTTGCAGATGAAAAGGATAAATTCATTGTTATATATCTGGATGACATTACGGTATATTCTGCCTCAGATGAAGAACGCATCAAGCATCTTAGGAGGGCGTTCGAAATGTGCAGAAATTTTGGCATATCCTTGAATCTGAAAAAGTCAAATTTTTCCATGGAAGAGGGAAAAATCTTAGGGCATATTATTTTGAAGGAAGGGATAAAGGTAGACCCTAGCAAAGTGGAGGGCATCCTAAATATTGGCATACCCAGAAGCAAAAAGGAGGTACAATCTTTCCTGGGCAAGGTAAATTTTCTAAGGAGATTCATTCCTAATTTAGCTGAAATCATAAAAAAATTCACCAAAATGTTAAAGAAAGGAAATGAAATCAAGTGGGTCCCTGAGGCTAGAAAATCCTTTGAAGACATCAAGGTAGCATTAACAAAGGCTCCTGTGCTAGCTAGTCCAAATTTTGAGAAATATTTCATATTATTCTCTTTCGCTTCTGAGCATACAATTGCAGGAGTATTACTTCAGAAGGATGACCAGAAATTCGAGAAGCCCATAGCATACTACAGTAAGAAATTGAGATATGCTCCTCTGAAATATGACATCATAGAGAAGTAGGTGTATGCTTTGGTCGAAGCATTGAAGGAATTCAGGGTTTATATTCTACATTCACATACCACTGCTTATGTCCCAAGCAGCTCAGTAAAAGACATCTTGACACAACCTGATCCTGAAGGAAAGAGAGGAAAATGGATTGCAGTATTGTTAGAGTATGACCTTGAAATCAAACCCACAAAATTGATCAAAGGAAAAGGACTTGCTAGACTGATGGCGCAAACAAACTGTGAACTCCTAGGAATAAATTTCACTGAAGGCATATCAGAGAATACAGCAGATCAAGAAAAGGTGAATCCACGAGTATCTCGGAAATTTCTTGACTCTACATGGTATGAAAATATTATCTTTGTGTTAAACAATCTACAAGCTCCACCTGAGTATAGCAAAACAAAGGCCAGATTCCTAAAACTGAAAGCCGCAAAATTTTGTATAGTAAATGAATTACTGTACAGGAAGGACCCGGGAGGGATTTTGTTGAGTTGTTTGATAGAATAAGAAGCGGAAAAGACCATCAGAGAGTTCCATAAAGGCGACTGTAGAGGTCACCATTATTGGAAGACGACTTTGCACAAAATTTTGAGAGTCGGTTTCTACTGGCCAAGTATTTTCCTTGATGTTTACAAAGAAGTGTCAAAGTGCCACGAATGTCAAATCTTCGATGGGAAAGGAAAATTGCAGTCTCTGTCGTTGAAAACCATTTCAGTAGAAGCTCCTTTCAGACAATGGGGCCTGGATTTAATAGGAGAAATACACCCGCAGTCCTCGGCTCAACACAAATGGATCCTAACTGCAACGAATTATTTTACTAAGTGGATTGAGGTTGTTCCTACCAGATAAGCTACGGATGATGTTATCATTCGATTCCTAGAAGACAATATCCTGTCTAGATTCGGATGCCCGGTCAAGATTATAACAGACAATGCGGCGGCCTTCAAATCTAAAAAGTTGGAAAAATTATGCAGTGATTACAACATTACCCTTGGTCATTCTACGTCATACTACCTGCAAGGAAATGGACTGGCCGAGTCTTCAAACAAAAGCTTGGTCAGGATCATCAAAAAATATTTGCAGGAGAATAAAAAAGCGTGGCACAAAAATCTCATTCATGCACTGTGGGCTGATAGGATATCCCCGAAGAGATATATTGCCACATCTCCTTTCCATATCATTTATGGTACATAAGCTATCTTTCCTACTACATTGGGATTGCCGGTGATGAAGTTGTTACAGGAGAAAGAAGCGGAAACGAATGTCGATCGGAGAAGGGAGGATGAACTCATCAGCGTACAGCAAACTAGAGAAAGGGCCTTCAATAATGCCCAGTTACGTCAAGAAAAGATCAAAGAAGCTTTCAACAGAAGTACCAAAGTGGATGACTTCCAACTCAGAGACTAGGTACTGAGATGGGATTCGAGGAACGAAGATAAAGGTAACCATGGGAAATTTGATCACCTGTGACTGGGCCCGTTCAAAATTACAGCTTATCGCGGGAGCAATGCCTATTTGTTGGAAGAAAGTGATGGAAAAATCAATGGAGGAGGGCCTGTGAATGGCAGGTTCCTCAAGCATTACGTTGTTTGAAAAATCATCACTCCGCCATTCATTGTAGATAGTCACTTTGTATTTTTTCTTTACGTATGAAAGATGAAATAAAAATAGCATGGTTGAAGCTCGAGGTGAAGGCCCTGAGCTGTGCTGAGTAAGTTTGGAGTTTGTGAATAAAGGTAAAAGGATTCAGATCACACACATGAGATTACAGCCCAATGGGTAGGCACTTAATATACAGTTCTTTGCTACCTCGCAGGGAGGATAACATCCCTAGTTAGAGCTAATGTTATCACCATAATATTTTATGGATGGTATCCGAGCTTAAAAAGCTCAGTGAAGGGTTATATCGTCACAGAGATATGATAAATCAGAGGGCCCTGCTATACAGAAAAAATAGCAGAGATGTAAAGAGAAAGACTCGACGGACCGTCGATCCTGAAAGCGTCCTGGATCAACGGCTGAGGGGTGTATCGGAGATTTAACTAACGTGAAGTTTAAGAGATCAAGGGCAAGCCAGGGAAAACAATTGTGGTTTCATTGCGGGACGCGTGGCGCCTGTAAAGGTACATCGGGGGAAAAAGCAGTCTGACTAATACCACTTCCTCCAACCCCTCGATGCCAAAACTGTCAGGCAAATGTGGACCGTAGATTCTGAAGTAGCCCGGATCAATGGCTGAAGTTTATATTGGTGATTGAAACAGCATGAAGATTAATCGATAAAGGGCAGGCCGGGGAAAACTATCGTGGTTTAAATCATGGATGCATGGCACCCTCAGAGGCACGTCGGGGTGAAAAGCGGTTCACTTGAAACCATTTTCTCCAACCCCCGATGCCAATAGACACCTATAAAAGGAGAAACCCCCCAGCATTATTCTATGATAATTTGAAGCCTTCGAACGTTCGAAAACTTGGCGCAAAGATTCCAGTCAGATTTCAAAGCTCAGAACCGAACTAGACTCACGTTTTTTTCCGCTTGATAGGTATTCTTCACTATGGCTGCCAATCCTATCATTTTATCCATGAATGAACAAGAGATCTCCTCCAGGGAAGAAGCCCTAATTGACAGAGATTTTGACGTTTTCGACACAGAGATAACAGTCTCACCCATTTCCGTGTCTAGATCGAATTTGTTGGACAATGTTGGAATGCACATACCTTTCCTCGAAGCGGCTCAAGCCTCCATCATCCCTTACGTTGTAGAAATTGTCTTTCCATTCCCCAAATTTGTAAGTTGGTGTGCAGAGCAATATTCTCAGGGAGAAAGAGTCATTTTAAATAAATTAGGATCTGAAGTTCTATGTAAAGTAGACAGTCCATCACTCCGACATGCTCTTAGTGTACCAAACACCTCCCCCACAATGTTAGATCCCTTCGAGGAACAGAGAATGATCACAATCTACAGAGAGTGTCCGCCTGAAGTTAAAACCTTATTTCTGCAGACCATAGTCAACCCTGAACATCATTCAGAGAGTCTGTCGTTACCTGCCAGTGTAAGCATCATGATTGTCGAAGTCCAGTGGGCTTGTTCCCTGCTAATTCAAATTTTAGGGTTAGACAATGACAAGTTTGTGGTAGAAGTCATGTTAGGTTTCCTGTTGGTTTGTTTTCTGTTTGGTCAGTTAGTCTGTGTCAGTTTTGACGAATTTATTGCAGAGAATATACATCAACAGTTGGTCAACTTCTGCTCGTTGAGACACTTCAGATACTACACTCACTTGCTGAGGATGTTTCTGGAATCCAACAAAACTGAATTTCCTAAGAGGGCTTTTATTTCGACTGAGTGCAAAAGGATCACCATGCTCATCTTCATCAACAAAATTATGTCCAGGGTATACAGTCTCATTTTTGGTTCAAATCTACCGAGAGTTCTGGAAGAGATCAAAATCTCACTACAGCCAAATCCAGAGAACATGGTAGGAGATTGGATGATGTTCACACAATCTACTATGATTTGGGTATATCGATACCAGGAAGGACCTTGTCTTTTACCAATTTTTCTGACTCCCAGGGTCTTCACTTTGGAATTCATAAGACAAAGAATTATCTCAGAGAATGAATATTTTCTGAAAGCACACAAGGCTTCTAATCAGATATTTCCTTTCGTGGTGAAGAGTAAGTCTTGTTTGACCCAGATTAAATCCAAGCTCAGTGAATTTGGTTTCACATAGTTGCACGAGAGAAGATATGATCCCCATCAGATCATATCAAAGAGAAGATTAGTCGGTAGAAAAGGTCCCTATGAACATGAACATGTCGAAGGATTCAATGAGTTGACCAATCTAGAGACCAGTGCGGAAATGGAGGTCACCATACAACAAGATCAAACAAAACAAACAGAACCAACTCCTCAGTTGAGCCCATCACAGAAACATTCCCCTAAGTGAGTTATCAAATCTCCTAAAATGAGCATTTACAATAAGAGGAGCAGTTCAGAAGCAAATAGATACCAGTAGCCAGCAAGACAATCTCAAAAGGATGAAAATCACACCATCATCTCAAGTAGTTGACCTGGAAGAAGAAGAGCTCAAAGGGAAAACATGCATGGAAATGGTAGAGGCTACAGCCAAGAACGAAGAAACCAATACAAAAAGCAGGCCACAAAACATAAGCAGCACAAAGGTCTTCAGCAGCAGGAAATACATATTTGACTAGACACCTGGGGCAATGTATCAATCCAAGGAATATTTAATGAATCAGTATGCTATGAAAGGAAGTATGGAAAACACTGAAATAAGAGATCTTTTACCTTAAGTAGAAAGGACTTCTCAGCATAAGGCTTCATTACTCTCAGTCAGGGATATGGAGAAAAATAAATTTAACATTGCAGTGGTTGATGATGATAAGGTCTCCGAGATCAAAATGCACTATGAAAACATTGTTGCCCCGGATAAAGTAAAATTTCATAGGAACGTCAGTGACATGTTATATTATGATTATCTAAGCTTGGCACTAAAATTTGCAAGGTTAACAACATACGCATCAAAACTAGATGGACAACTGAAACAAGAAAAAGTGTACAGCAAAGCCTGGATGACACAGGTGAAAAAATTAGAGTCTGAAGGTCCCCAGGGGTTGAAAGCTTCTTTGGATGAAAAATACAAGATGATCCAAAGTCTAAAGAAAAGGCTGAAGATGTCACATACAAATCATCCGCAAATAGCAGAATTGACTGCATTGGAACAGGAGAAAGAAATATTCAAACAAGAGGCACTCAATTACAAGGCTAAACTGTTGCAATTGGAGAAAGAGAAAGAGCATTGTTCACTGGCGCAGGCAGTAACATCATACATGGAAGTCATTATACCTGCAAATACAGAAGTTGGATCAAGCATTGAGGGGTTAGTCCAAGGTATGTCCCAGGTAAGCTTAAAAACATGTGAGATCAAGAATCTCAAAGAGAACATGGAAAAGTTGAAGCAGGAGATGAAAGTGAAGGATGAAAATATAGCTCAACTCCATAGAGAAAATCAAGATTTGCGGGAGAGAGTGAACAAGCTAAAAACCAGGTTAAAGGGAAAGACGTTATTGTAGGGATCCAAACATGTAATTTGGGACGCTAGTGTTGCGGAGGTTGCTAAATTCAGGGTTTGTCTGAATTATATCGATGACAAAGATAACATGGTTGTTACAGCTTGGAACAAATGCGTTGTTGTAAATGAAATATTAGCAAAGAAGCCCTCGGAGTGGGCCCAAAACGCTATTGATTTACTGAATGTTGTACCAACTACTGAACTTCAAACCATTGGTGTGAAAGATAGGACCACGTTGATCATTTCAGCCAGGAGGATCATTGCTAAGAACAACTTACTCAGATCAGTCTGGAACAAAGCTGTGCAAATGGAATACAGCATACAGGAGTTTAAAGATGCTTTTGAATATATTTTCGTCATAGGCCTTCTATCATTTTGGGATGGTAAAGGCTCGTTATACAATCAAGAATACTATCACTCTCTCCTCATGCAATGTAGAATGGACCATTCTAAGTTCGAGGATATGGAAGAAAGTCTTAAAGGTTCGATTCTGGTAGACTATTTGGCTACAGATTTCGAAATTTTAAACAAGTTTAAAACAGTGAAGGTCAGCATGCCAACCATGTCCTATGCTACATGCATTGACTTGGAAATTCTAATTAAAGAGATGATGGATTACGGAATCCCCTCTGATCCACAATGGAAATAAATCGTGTGGTTGGGTAGGACAAAGTGCAACGTCCCTGGAACCAATAGATGATCTCCAAGTCTCACCAGTTTTGCAGATCCGGCGGGAGCTCAAAGCGAGACAGATGGCGCAGAAGAAGTCGGCCAGTCAGAGAAATTGTTCATGATTTTGAAATGTTTTCTTTTGCTAATTATTGTAAATCATTTCATATACTAAAAGTGTCAGTCGAAGCTATTACAGAAGTTGAAACATTCCAGTTTCAGTTGTTTTTTATCAAATTGTATAAGTACTAAGAGACTTGAATTGATTAATGTTGGCAGAAGTGCAGAGCACCTTTTTGGTTGTATCAAACTCTATTTGTGAATTTTATGAATCTGAATTGAATACAAATGCAGAATATTTTGAAGTCTCTAAGAAAAGATTCTAATGGGTGGTGATATGAGCTTTGTTTCCCTTCATCGTATGTATTTCCTGTAACCTGTCATTTCATTTACATTTTCTTCTGTTTAAATTGGAGAGTTTAGAGGCCGAGAATTTGTCTTGTGACGCTCTTGGCTTAAGCAATTTAAATTATGTGATTGTCTTCTTAACTTATTCAGAATTCATTTCAGTAATGCTCTGATGCAGTTATTTGTTCTCTTTGTCTTCCTACACCCCTTTTAAATTTAAGAATAACTCAGATTCATCGTCTTATTTAGCCTTTGTCCTCTGGAGAGTTCCATCAGTCGATGCATTGTTTTCATTCACTTTCAGAATTTTGACTCCATAGCCCATAGTGTTCCTCCCCTTCTTTGCCAGCAACTTTATTAAAAATCCCCAAAACAAACTGAATCTAGCCACCGATTGCCACAGATATATCAAGTGACACGAGAGAGCCCTCTCTGAGTTGAGCAAGCTAGTGCCTCGGCTCTAAAGCTGGTCGAAACAAGTACCTCTGTCATTTGTCTATTCAGCCAGACAAAATTTATAGAGTGCTAACAGGTACTTCACCATACTTGTGTTTAACTATTGTAGCACTGATCGAGCCTTAATTAGATGTTCCATGAATCGTTGCACTTGTCCCGGTGTTGTGTCACTCACCTTCGCTAGCTCTTCGACCCATAATGAATCTTGTTTAGCATGCGATTCGACTATTTCGAATAGGGCGACGAAGTCGTCGGGGGTGTCGAATTCGGGGGGGTCCGATATCCTTCATTGCTTTGTAGATTTAACTCTAGTGTCGTTATGGGGCGAACTTCACTCAGTAGTCGAGGTTTATTTCCTGCAATCGAGGTTAAAATCATTTAGAAATTACTTATCAGGCAAAGTATAAGAAGATGTAAGCCGAAAAAAACCAGACTGATGCGTAAATGTAAAGCTCGTTAATCCTGATTGTTTAATACTTATGTGATCCCAACAATCTTTGAGTGACCTGTAATGTCTCTGTCCGCGTTGCCGCCTCTCTTCAGTTAGGATGAGTTACATCCACGCGCCATAGCGTGGTAGATCAGGTACGACAGATACAAGCCCTGAAGCCATTCCAGTGGTCGGTTTCCCATTGGGGTCGGGAAAGGATACCAGAACCGAACATGTCTCGAAAGTGTGTGTAAGCTCCCAAAAGGTCAGATACCGTAATAAAGGAAGTCGTTAAATGCCTCAAGTCGAGGCAAGTTGTTCCTCTAGAAGTCATATTACCAAACTTGTCAACTATCATTCTCTCATAATGGAGGCTGGGGAGATTAAAGAGATTGAAGTGATCATACCATATATTCTCTACAACCCCTATCGGCTGTGTTTCACACGTCCTAGATTATATCCGTCGTGCAGATGTGACGCGTTGATTCTTCAAGACATCTCGTCGCAAGGCATTCAATGTTCCTTGGCACGTTTCATCTCGTTACCCCGCTCTGCTATAAATTCTAGATGTTTTGTGTGTGTTCTATGTATCAGTCAAGTTTTGTACACCAGTAGCAACTGGCCTTGCGAGTTCAATTCGATCAAACTCTATGTCGCAGTATTTTATCCAGTCGTGGGCATCTAATAAAATACGTTGTCGCACCATGGGATCTTCCCAAAATATGAAACAGGGTTTGCAAGGTAGTCAGAGCGCTAGGTCTGAACCCCAACATGCCTGGGACTCTTTCTTATTGGCGTCGAGGGTCCCCCAGGATTCAAAAGGAGGTTCTTACCTTCGCTCGGAAATGAGGTCAATGCCTCGGGCGGAGTTCAAAGTGGAGGAAATTATGTCTGAAGGACACATGTTTGAGGCCATGCCCTCTCAAAAGCAGACACCACGGAGGAGGGGAAGGCCCAAAAAAAATAAGGAAGTAGGAGGAGGAGGCCACATCCCGACTGAGCTGAGTGCACACCTGGCCACTGAGGAGTTCATGATGCCTGCTACCCGGTTAGATCCTGTCAGGACTACCATTCGAGGAAGCAAGAGCCGAATGAGAAGGACAGAGACCTCTGGTTCTGACATTGGAAGCCCCAATCAGTAGCTGGAGCAGGCACAAATTTCCATAGCCGAACTTTATCAAGAAAATAGAGAATTGCGGAGACAGCTGGTGGCGAAGAACCTGGAGGTTTCAGCACCGCAAGGTCACGAAGGAAGCGCGAATTGGCTCAAGAGACAGCTTTGGGAAGCACAAGATACGATTTTGCAGCTGCACGAAGCGCAGAGGATGATGGAGGAGAGGAACGAAAAAACACTACAAGGAACGCAGAGCAGTCCGGGAGAAGGTCCATGCACAGGAGATACATGATGGGTGGACTCTTGTTTTGTACTCTCAGACATGACGTATATTTTGATATTTTTCCCTGTTTGTTATAAGAATTTTCACGTTCTCAATGTAACCGGGTCGGTTGGACAAGGTGTTGGTAGTGCTTACTGTATGTAACCTAAGCCCGGTGGGAACCTTAATTTATGAAATCTCAAAACTGTTTTGCCGAAAGGATTCTAGTCATAGTAGTTGAATGTCTCATGTTTCCTCTTTTTGTGTAAATCTACCGTGTTCTTATCTAAGCTTCTCGTACATTAGCTTTGATTTTATAATTATCATTGTTCTAAGTTGTTTTGTAATTTTGTTGATATTTTCCTTTAAAAACTTCTGACGTCGATTGATGATGACGTGGCATCATTGACTTGGGGCTCATTAAATAAAACCTAGAACTCAACTCGTGGGTAAGGGTTGTACTCGGGACTTCGTTTACGTCGAATGAGCTAAAATGAGCTAGATATTGTGACTGTCGATGTCAAGTGAATATCGGGAATTGGCGTTCAGAAAATAAATTAACGCGTAGTGTCTTCATGGGTTATCGTCCTTTGAAACTTCCGACCCCACAAATGTTTCGGGAGTCGGCGATCGACGGTTATTATTTCATTTTTTTTTTCAACGCTTATTCTCCTAACCTTTCGCTGATGTCGAGAGGATCGGTCGTTAGGGCTATCCTTGGTTTAGCTCATTCGCATAAATGAGAGACTTTTGTTTTTCGATGCCGATGAAGATTGGCGCTCGACTATCTTGGTTTTCAAGAATAGTTCTTGTCATATCTAAGTCTTCCTGATGCCGACTTTCTTAAGCGCGTCGAGGTAAAGCTTCGATTGTCGGTACTTTGATTAAATGTGAGTCTTTTTTTTTAAATTTATGATGTTTTTCACATGCTCAAGCGGAATTTTAAAAAGACTTAAAATGAAAACAAAAATGATAAGCAAGGTAGCATCTTTCATACTGAAGTAGGATCAGACAGTGCAAGAGATTAAGTGGTACCCAAAAAGGTAAGATTTGACACAGGCTTTTTAGGGTGTGTTGAGTGCTCAACATGTGGTAGATACCATCATGATGAACCTGGAACTATGGTGGTGAGGTGGGTCTTTGTTGGTGCAAGCATACATTGTTGGTCTAGATGTCTATGAGTACTCCTTGTCTACAACCTGAGGACCTCAAGACATCATCTCCTTAGTTATCCCTAGGAGTTGGGGATAACATTGTCCTTAAATGGGTCTATAGGATGCTCTTGTTGTTGAGCCCCCAATATTCCAAAAATACTCGACCTCCCTATGTTCTCTCACAGATTTTTTGGGGGGGGGTTCAGTGGATGTAGTGAGCAATGATATCCGGTGTCGTGAGCCACATGAAAAAAAACTATTTGCTTCCATGAATGAATGATATGTTATATCGATTAGGATGTGAAATTCTTCACTTTGACTCTTGAGATCCAAGTACTAGCTAATTCCAGCTTAAGCATAAAAATTCAGACCTCATAGATTATTTTAAATGGTTATGATTGCATGGAGACTTTGTAACTGTGTCACTTAACTACATCCTAGTTGTGCCAAGTCCAAGATTCATCAAGAATGCAACAAAAACATCTATGTGCAAACTTTGTGTCAAGCCCAAACTATGTTGATAATGCACCAAAATATCTTAGTGAAAACTTTGCTCCAACCACACATAAACTCAAAATGTGCCAAAAAACCAACCCATGATGCCAAGAAATGCATCTCTATCGTAGATGGTGCCTTGATGAAAAAATCAACATAACAATCGACATGCTACTTGGATTCCTCTCAAACACTTGGTTATGGGCATTTTCTCCTCCACGTCTTAGTAAAGGAACATATTTTGCCCACTCATTTGTAATAGTAACTTGTAATAGCAATTCTAAGTATACAATGTTTGGTTTTGGAAATTGAACAATCAATTCCTATCACAAACTAAGTTTGTTCATGATTTGTTGAAGGCATTTTACATGGTGACTTACAAATAGTCCCACTAAAATCAAAACAAAACCGACTATATGAAAATTGATAAATAGAAATTTGTATAGAAACCTTGTCAAAGGTCTCATTTATCTTACAATCACTTGACTTGACATTAGCTTTGCAATTGGAGCAATATCAAGGTATATGGCTGATCCAAAAGTCATTCATTGGAAAAGAACTACAAGAGTCCTACTGTGTATTAAAGGAACAATGAAATATGGCCTAGAACATGTAAAAAATTACAAGTTTGAATTGGTTAGGTATACAAAGTTAGATTAGTCTATATGTACAAATGATAGAAGACCGTTTCATATGGAATCCATAGTGAACTCATGGATTCATAAGAAGAAACTAACAATTTACATTGTCCTCTACTAAGGTACCCAGTAATGGTATAAATGTGTGGTGACAACATGTGAAGTAGTTTCGCTAAGACTTTTAGGATGTCTCTTTGTGGAAAATATCCTTAGGGGTGCAACTACCAAACTCAATCATGTGGTAGCCAACCTAAATGAAGTCTATTTTATCTCTTGTTGGGTTCCACTTTTGCCATATTTTCCGCTATACAAATACATTCATCTTTACACCTTTTCCCGCATTTCACCAATAATATACGTCTCATTATGCCACAAACCATCATTATCTATTGTCATTCATGATTATACATATAGTGAGGTTAATACATCGTTTTCTATGTTTTTAGTGACTAAAAAATGATTATATCATGGTTTACTAACAAAGGTTTGTGAAGTGTGATTTTTGTACTAGCATGATCAGTATTCTTGTACCATTATTGCAGTTCAACATTCTCCCACCAACACTGTCATTCTGGTAACCATCATTGTTTGGCATATTCACGTGTTTCTAGGGAAAATCGGGGACCTGGGTTTTCTTCGTAGCATGGTCAACATGTGAAAATGTGTGTCAGAATTCACCCAGGTCGCATGTGTGGACCTCCAACTCAGGGGCAAGAATTCAGCCAAAATTAACAAAAGATTTAAATAGTCAACTTTTGCCTTGATTCTCGTGTAAATAAGGTCGAAGATTCTAAGACATGGGTTTTTCTCCAACATGACATTGGGTCTTGTGAGGTTCATTTTCCAAACAAAGGCAAGGTTCAAGAGTTATGGTTGGTTCTTCAGCTGATGTTTGCACAAATTTCATGATTATGATCAGATTTGAAAACACGTACAAACACCTAGATTTGATGACATGGCCTTAGGTTTGACATCAAAAGGATGTTTTAGTTATTAGATTGATCAAATTAGTGTAAGGAGATTCAATTGATTGCAACCCATGGATTCTTAAAACCGTCTTTTGATTCATTACTAAAATATGATCCAAATTTGGTGTGGATTCTTAAAACCGTCTTTTGATTCATTACTAAAATATGGTCCAAATTTGGTGCGTTCAAGAGGAAACAAATGAGTTGTGGAAACAGTCTCTACTATTCTCATACTTTTATAGCGGATCGTGATCTCCATAAAATCCAATTTCGTTCCCAGTTTGAATAATTTTTTATTTATCAAGATATGCATTGTTGTTTTCCAGGCACGAAACAGGGATTCATAGAGTCCACATGTTCATTACGCCGAAGGCGTTCTTTTAAGGGAAGATTCACTTGAACCTTTCATCGTTTGTCCACAACTTATAAACAAGTGCCACGTGCATTTATCCACAATGTATCAATAAGTGTCACTTGGTGTATATCTGCAACCGGTCAACGCATTGCTGGTTAATTCCATCAACGGTGATTATGGGCAAGAAGGCTGTGGATGTTATGTGTTTTGGACACTGAGAGGCGGTGGAGACAACCGCACAACATCTTAGAGATATGAGCGTCGTCGGGTGTTGAGCCTCATTTTTGTCACCTACAATTGCCTTATCTTGTCCCATATCCTAACCAATATTGCCTCATACATATGCACTCTCTGTCTATTTTCCTCAACAGACATGTCATTTAACAATTGTTTTGTACATGAGGTAATATTCATTTAGTCATGATTTATGTGGTTTATTAATGGTTAGAATTGAATAATTAATGATTATTATGCTCATAATTACTTTGACTATTATTAAGCACCTTCATGACAAGGCATCACTTCATCTAGTACTACCACTGGTCTGGTACTACAACAACTAACTGATCTATTCCAGTACTCCGCTTGATCTGGTACTCCGCCTGATCCGGTACTCCACTTGATCTGGTACTCCATCTGATCTGGTACCAACTCTGCGTTGATCCGTTACCAGCTCTCTGCCTATTCTGGTACCACCGTTGCGCTGATCTAGTACCCAGATCTGTTACTGTGCTAGTCTGGTACCAACTGTGCTAGTTCGGTACCAGCATCCTACAGGATTTCAATACCAGATTTGCACCTCGATTTCCATGTAGATAAATATGAATCTCAAAATTCTAGGATATGGATTTTTTCTAGAGAAGAATTTACATGCGGACTCATGTAGCAGAATTCACCCAAATCACACATGTGGACCTCCAACTCATGGGAAACGATTCAACCAAAAATCATCAAATATTTCTAAACTTCCAAATTGTGCCTTGATTTCCATGCATATGGAAGCATATATTACAAAACCATCAATTGGGTTTTTAGAAAAAAATCCGCCAGCGACAAAACCCAGAAATCGTTACTCAAAATTCACAACAGATAGAGAGATATCGAAGGATCTTCAACCCGAATTTTTTGTAATATCTGGTGAAAAACCCAAATTTTGTGCATAAACAGTTTAAACGAATTCTTAGTTGGGGGATTTGTTTTGATCCATCCCCATTGAATTTCCTTGTATAAATCTGAAGGAAGGAGTACTGAGAAGGGAGGAGAATTCCATATATTGTTATGTTGGAGATTTGATTCCCGAGTAAATTGTTTTGTAAACCTTTTTCTGAAGTAATGATATGAGTTACAGTTTATGAAATTGATGTGTTTGATAAAGTTCTCCATTCTGTAAGCTTCTTTGAGCTTCCTTGTTGGCACGGCAAGGGCCCACCAATCCAACCAAGGTAAGCTTCTTTGTAATTATTCTGTGAATATAATTCTATGTGTGTGTGAGTGAAACAGTTTCATAGTTTAATTGTAAAACAATTAGTATAATTCATTTCTGTTGCATTTCAGTAATACGTTTGATAATGTGCAATATAGGTTTGTGATAATTTTGTAGATGTTCATAATTTTTGAGTGAGTATTTATTATTCTCGTGTGTGTGAACAATCATTTGCTAAGTTATGTGCTTAAGCATTTGTTTCTATTTTGCAAGTACAGTAACAGTTAAGATCCCATCCTTCACCCTACATGGACCATTAAATGGAGAATCTTAATACACCTAGTGTTTCATGTGCATGGACAAATAGTTTCTTCCAGAATTGATAAGTTATGAGTGATTTCCTTTTGAATACTATGTGCAGAAAATTGATTACAATTTACTGTTGAAATTAGTTGCTACAGGGGACAGATTCAAAGTCCATCTTTTTATTTCATGCGCCTGTAAATGGACATATTCATTACATGAGAAAGAACCTTTAGATTACATGCTTGTTGGATTCTGTTTATGAGTTTTGCTTTCTGATCTTTAAGTTGTGTGAGGAAGATAGATTAAAAAATTGTAAAACAGAGTATTGGTTTTGAGTGTTTTTTATTTAGGCTATACTCATCAGACATAGTTAAACCACTTGTTTCCGGCACATATAGTGTAACAACTTTGTTGATTACAAATCTCAGTCGATAATTTATGTTTGGTAATATATTTTGCATATAATTGCACCAACATCAGGCTTGTCAATGGATTTGTGTTCAGATTTCCAATGTCTTTAAAATTTGATGGCAAACAGGTTATTTGTGGCAACATGGAATGTGGGAGGCAAAGCTCCTTCAAATGGCTTGAATCTAGAAGAATGGTTGAATATCGTGCCTCCAATGGATATCTATGTCTTGGGGTATGGACAAATGGTATTGTTGTTTGACATTTACTGAGCTTCTGGAATGTCTATATAGATGTGAAATTTCAATTTTTTGATGGGTGAATTATGTTTGAAGATTGTTTGAATTTTCAATTCATGCTCTTGATTGTGACAGTCATATAACCATATCTCAACAAGTAACCAAGAGAAGCCTTTTTTACAGGTTTCAGGAAAAATTTCCTTTAAATGCAGGGAATGTGTTGGGGACAGAGAGTAACGGTCCTGCTGCCAAATGGCTTAGACTTATTCGGAAAACACTCAATAAGTCACAGTGTGAAGGCAATAGTACAAATTCCAGAACCTATTTATCCCCAGGTTGTGCAAAGTCCACGGACATGGTAGACACAATTATAAGTTTGGATTCTGATTTTGAGGGTTCGAGGTCACAGAAGAACGAACCTTTCTATCATAGTAGGTCATTTCAGGTCCTAGACTGGAGTTCCAAAATGGTTGACAATTCCGCCATTTTGCAGCCAAAATTGCACAGAAATTTCAGTGTTTCTGATCACATGTTGTTGGGCATATCTATTGGAAGGACATATTTTGATAATACTATCAAATCTTTGCACTTAGATGATGAATATGTTGCATGTGAAGCAGATTCACCTTTGGCTTCTACTGTGTTTTTCTCTCCTCTACCAGATAGCCCTGCAGTGGACGATAGATCTGGTTTTGTCCAAATGAATTATTGTTTGGCTGCCAGTAAGCAAATGGTTGGTATATTCTTGTCAGTTTAGGTGAGAACCAATTTGAGGCATTATATACGCAATCTCAAAGTGTCATGTGTTGGGAGGGACCAGATGGGTTACCTTGGCAACAAGGTGAGGCACATTTCTGTCAAAAGTGATTCTGATTCTTTATGTTGCATTTGTTGTTCACGTTTTCTATTTTGCATCCCTAAGAATGTTTGATTTTTACCCTTGTTGAATGCTCATGTTTGATTTTTACCCTTGTTGAATGCTCGTGACGTCTCTGAGATAACAAGGGTTTATAGCGATTTCTTCCATTAAACTTATTGATTCAATCTCATGTTTACAGGGCTCAATATCGGTTAGCATGACTCTCCATCAGACAAGCGTTTGTTTTATCTGTATCCGTTTGAATTCTGGCCGGAAAGAGGGTGATGAGCTTCAGAGGAATTCTGATGTCATAGAAATCATAAAAAAAACTTGGTTTCCACGGCTTTGTAGATTCGCTCAAGAGGATTCACCTAAAACTCTTTTGGAGCATGAGTAAGTCTCAATTGAATACTTTTCCATGGATCATCTTTTTGTTCCCACATCACTAAGTTGAACTTCTAATACTTTAAACTGTTTCTAAAGGATTTTTGTATTAGTTTGCTCAGTGTTGGAGTCCATTTTGATATATATTGTGGATAAAATTTGCAGTCGAATTATTTGGCTCGGAGATTTGAATTATCGAATTGCACTTTCTATACAAAACAACTTGTGGAAAGAAATAATTGGGAGACACTGTTGGAAAGTGACCAGGTACTAATGTGACGTTGAAATTATTACTTTGTATTAGGACTCATTAAGTGATGGAAAATGTCTGTAAAGCACTGCTGGAATTGCACTTTGCTAAATCCCTGCGCAAATAATTTCAAGGGAAGGACTAAAACCAACATATATTTTAGCGGCTTAGGATTGAGCATGGAGTTGGGCGTGTCTTTAAAGGTTGGCATGAAGGGAAGATATATTTTGCACCCACCTACAAATATTCCATTGATTCATACCAGTATGTTGGAGATAGTTTGAAATCAAAAGAAAAGAGTTGCACTCCAACATGGTAGGAAGAAGTTGATATATTGTAATATCTTGTATTAATGTATTGTAATTCTCTTATATTGATATGTGTAGTTAATTTTTGGGCAGATTTTGACAACTTATAAGTTATAGTACACTATTGTGTGATTAGCTTTAATTTGTATCCTCTATAGGTTGATCTATATAAAAAAAGTATTGAATTGCTCTGTTTTCACAGCTTGGGTTGATCTATATAAAAAAACGTATTGAATTGCTTTGTTTTCATAGCTTGCATTGTACACAAATGCACACTTTCAACGCCCCACACTTATTCCCCTGGGTGAAGGTATACATTTGTATTGTGCAATTATGCAAAATTTTCACATACAATCTTCAAATTCCTCTATCTATCCAATGCATTTTGATTTAGTTAGAGACTTTGTAGAACAAGATAATCACTTATCTTAACATTTTCAATACCCTAATACCATTATTTTTCTTGTTTGATCTCTTTGATTAGTAATTGTATTGAATATAATGTCCCCAAGGCCGAGCCCAGTTGTAAATCTGATGTATGAAATGAATTGTAAATATGTGTTATAGGCTGGTGAGCCAAGTTTGTATAAGCCTGTGGGCTTATGTGATTGTTAGGCCAGAGAGCCTAAGGGTTGGAGGCCAAGGCCCTGATTTTGTACTTGTATGTATGCAACACATTAATAAAATATAAATACCGCCACGTGCAGACCGACCACGATGAATGAGTGATGGAGAACTGAGCTTCCACAGAGTGGGCAAGGAATTAGGGGCTGGAAGGTGGGAAAAAGGGGCTAAGTGTTGAGCCTAGGGGCTTAAGCCTTGGGAATAATATTTTATTATTATTCCAAAAAACCACGTGAATTATGTTGAATGTGATGTTTTATCCTAAGTTCTTGGGGAAGGACGAGGGACTGCCAAATGGGAAGGAATGCATGTTGATGGAACGCATGCAGTCCCATGGGTGACAAGTGTCAACCCTGGTGCATGCGAATAAAACGGCCAAGATGAGTCATGAGAGGGGTTCTTCGTCCATTCCACCCGACTGCCTGAGCGTGTACGGAGCTCTGAGCAGTACGACCGACCCGAGCTTTGCAGAGAACCCTCGTGCTTCCCTGTGAGCCGAAAAGCCTATGTTTGGCTCTAAAAAACTGTGTATATCCTCTGTTCTAAAAGCCGAGAAGCCTGTGTTCGTCTCTGAAAAG
This sequence comes from Picea engelmannii, assembly GCA_009831015.1. Taxonomy (NCBI): domain Eukaryota; kingdom Viridiplantae; phylum Streptophyta; class Pinopsida; order Pinales; family Pinaceae; genus Picea; species Picea engelmannii. Next base: position 28,878 of record ML794848.1, on the reverse strand, counting down.
GCTGGGTTCACCCTCTCCGTTCAAAGCCGTGGAACCTGTGTCATTCCATGCATGGATTGTTTGTCACACGTTCCCGAGAACCAACACTGTGAGACCTTGCGCCATTGCTAAGCCTGTTTGGGAAGCCCGTGTTTGTTTTTCCGGTTGGCTGTGGTGGCCACGCAGAGCTGGACTGCGCGTGGCTTGTTGGCCAGTGCAAGTTGTGATTGAGCCTGTGTATGACCTCTCTCCAGGTGAGGGAGGTGACTGTTGTTGGAAGAGGCAAGTTGTCAGGCCTGTGAGCAATTCTCTCCAGGTGAGAGAGTTTGTTGGGAAGTGGTTTCTTCCAGAGAGTGTCCAGCAACAGTTTCCGGCTCTGAGACTTCCTGATCCGGCCTGTTGTCGAGACCCAGAGAGGGAGGTTAGCACCGATGGACTGTTCTTGTGAAGGTGTATACTCTCAGGCGGAATAGGCATGTGGGGAATGAGAGTCTGGTAGTAGTGGGCGTAAGATGGCATCTTGGGAAGAATTCTTCCGGTTTTTTGTGCTATTTTCCCTGTAACCTCAGCCTAGCCTAGGATTCCTTGCCTTGGGGTGGAGCTTAGTCCCAACTCGGGGGTGACCCACTGCTGAGCTAATGAGCAGTGCGGTCTAAGGCTGGGAGGTTCGTGGAAGGCCTGCACGTGGTTGGTGGAATCTACCACTGTTTCGAAGATAAGTATCAGATGATGTTTATTCATGTATTATGCTGTGTATATCAATTTAAATTTAATGCTATCGATTGTTGATTATAGCAGTAAATCTTATGTTTACTCTGAGTTTAATTGTATTTCTTGATTAAATGCATGTTATTACTATAATGTCAATATGAGCTATGTACAAAGTGGTGTTATAGTTTTTTTTTTAAGAGCGATTAAGCCTTGGTAACCGAAAAGTGGTGCTACAATTGAATTGTCTTGTATTATTGAAATTGTACATCAGTTAGTTTTTTAAGTAAGTGCCAAACCTTACACTCTACAGGGTCTTATCTGTTTCACGTAAACATGAAGGAGAAGGAATAAAATCCACCATAGACTTTGAAGCATTAAGTAGGCATGGATACGAAACCTGTAGAACAAGATTGGTCCTTGTTACGAGGAAAATCTCTCTATGGCTAGGGTGAACCACAACATGCAGGTATGACTACAAAAATCGACTCAATTACAACATATGCTATATAAACTAATGTGCAAGAGAGATAAGAAAGAGGCCTACCTCGTCCAAATGTTTGATGATGTCCATCGTTGAGCACTTCCACCCAAAGCTTTATACCTGCAACAAGTTCTCAACAAACAAGCAGAACAAGCATATAGTGATAACATAAAAGGTTAGCACATTAGATATCATAATCCATTAATATACAAAACAAACATGCCCATGGATAATAATTCATATATTTGCATGATATCAATTGGATGGGAAAGGAGTATTTCTATTAATAAATGATCAGCAGAAGTGAAAATATTACAGACTTCTGTGTCGGCACAGTTCGGAACCAAGAAACCGAGTTCTTTCCAACTGGGCCTCCACCACTTCAATCCTCCACCAAAGGCAAGCTCATGTAAGGGAGACAAAGAGGTTCTCCATCAATAAGGGAAGAGCTTGGCGGCTGAACACTGTGTTCAGACTTAAAGGACAAAGGGATGCAGACTCAATATGAAATAAATAATTTCTCCAGAGTAACTTTGCTCTCAAAGTTGAATTTTCCCTTCTTTTCCATAGCTCAGAATTGGCTACTTTATAGCCTTCAAAATGCAACTAAAGGGCCGAGTCAGAACGTTTTTAGTATATGGAAGGCCGGGGATCAGAGATCTCATGTCATGACATGGAAACCCTACATTTAATTTTGATTTTATGGCACAAATCCCAATGTACGTGGGCTATAGTGGAGCAGCCAGCGTATACGCTTGATGTATAGCTTGCAAGGTGCGTACAAGTGGAAAAATGTTTATTTTTGTCTCTGGATTTATCAATCAGGGAAAGTAAGTCTGCATGGGGGAATGGAACAAGGCCCTCTCTGCAAGATTGCAAAGGGTGAGGCAAATCTTTCTCTAATAGATGCTCCCTAATGTGTGAGGTCAAAGGAGTATCTACGATGGTCAAAATACATTATAAATAACCCAGGAGTGGAGTGGTAGCGAACCAGATGGATGAACTCAATCGATAATTACATTATGCACTGACTTTGCATACATGGCTTCTAAAAATACACTGCAGATCCATGTGAAAATATACCAAATAAGTGTATGTGGCCACGAATAGGCAAATACAAATGCGGTTACATGCCAACAGTTGTCATGGTCATGAACAAGGCCCAGTAGAACTAGTCTCAAAACCAATCTGAAGATATTTGTATACAATGGAGTACAATATGATCTCCCATGATCACTGAAGTCATATAGGTACTGGTCCAATGAAAAGGAAACAATAGCTCAGGAAATCTGCGACCACATAGTGATGTCTTCAAATCTTCTACACAATCCGCCAAAGGTGCAAGTCTACATCCTGTGAATAAAGGAGTTGAGGTCGAACATGATGAGACATCGTTTGATTACCGGTCATTGATGTATATTGTTAACAAACGTGAGACAACCTACCTATAATGAAAGTAGGTATCAAGGCATCGAGTACATTCTTACAAGTGTGAATAGAGGAGTCGGTGTCAAATAGCTGAGGAATCCATCGATCAGGAGACATTGATGTATTCCCAACTGTTGATGGAGAGAGAGCCTGCCACTGATGACTGCAAGCCTCAAGGTACTCATAAGACTCTAGGTCTCGTTTCCAGAATAAATGGATTGATGTCGATGGAAAGAGACCTGCTAAATGGAGAGCATTAAGGCATCTCTCATCAGTCAGCACGACGTACAAAGCAGGAGCTTCATGATTTGGTGGGAATCGGACAAAGAACAAGTTAATGAACCAACGACACTGTGCATCTTTCACGTGTTCCAAGAGCAAGTAGTACATGGAAAAGACCCTCTGAATAGCAGCCAATGATGAAAACTGTTGAAAAAGGCAAGGAAACTACCAATAAGGCTAATGGCATCCAAGACATTGCACGAATCTTGATGTGTGAATAGATGTATTACCGTCGAACACAAGGGAAACCACCCAGTCAACGACCAATGATGAAATGTCAATTGTTGGGTTCAAGGTTACCTACCAATGATGAAAGTAGGGTCAGGGTGCATGATAGGAATAAAGTATCATGTGATTCTGAGACAAACTGAGGGTATGGCCGACATGCAAAGTCAAGAGTTCTGAGGAGTGGCCGACACACAGGCGAGCACAGGTGAGCAGTCGTAATTCAGGTCCACTGTATGGGTAGGGTAGCAAAGCCCGAAACCTTGAAATTACCGCCGCTCATACAAGTAAAGGCATGAACAAGATCCCCAGATACGAATAGATCCCTAGAAATATCTTTGAAGGTAGGAAGGTATCGGGGGGATATCCCTTCAATCGACTTCGCACGACCTCGTGATTAACTCCAGTGTGAGTGAAGCCTCCTGATCTTACCAATTATACAATGGATTTCTCCACTCCCTAACTCAGACACATATGTTGATTTAATTTCCTTGGAGAATTTTACTCACAAAATCCTATTCCAAGGCACTAAATCCTAGGCTAGTTTGTGCACCCTAGAAAATAAAATCGTTACTGTTAAATTTTAAATTATAGCGTTGATTTTATGGCCATGATTACTCAAAAAGATATGGTGATGAAACTCATGGTGTTATGACTCTGCAAGAAAGTAAATATGAAAATAATGCAAAGTCCTAACTTTAACTTTTAATGTATGATATGTTCCTAAGAGCAATGCAATTTTCAAATTCAACTCTGCAATTCAGAAGTAAAAATGCAATCTTTCACGGTATGCACTAAGCTAGTGATAAAAACTCAAAAGACAAAAATGCCAAGCAATGCAAAATGCCTATTTTTTTGTATTTTCAATATATCGAAACTGAAAAATGCATGGACTGAAAAGTAACTAGATATATAGCCCTACTGTGTATAAAAAATAGATAACTCAAGCAGGATATCAAGCAACGAAACACCCAACCCAATGTACAAGGACAATAAAAATAAAAAGATGAAGAGAAAAACTTTGCCCAAAAATTCAACCAAAAGAGGGTTTCATGTCATCCCACGGGCACTGCAAGGACCTAAGAAGGCTCAACAAGCATCAAATTCTACCCAGCGAACACCAAACCAAACAAACAGGCAAGGAAAAAAGGTGTACGTGACTGTTTGGGAAAACATAGCGTATATACGCAACTTGCAGTGAGACAATCTATGTGTATACGCGATTGTTAAGGCAAAAGGCATGTATATTCTTTGAAACAAGGCCAGGCAAGGGAGAAAGGCTGAAAACTCAGACCCATAGTGAACAGGAGTTGTCAAGAAATGATATGACAAGAACCACAATAGAAACGAGAGCAATCTAAGGAGAAAAGTACTTCAAACCCTAAGAAAGAAGATTCATCCCCAGTATGATCGTCAATTATGTTACAAGGAAAATCTCTCTATGGCTAGAGTGAACCACAATAGACAAGTGTGACTGCAGAAATCGACTCAATTCCATCATATGCTATATAAAATAATGTGTAAGAGAGATAAGAAAGAGGCCTACCTCATCCAAACGTTTGATGATGTCCACCATTGAGCACTTCCACCCAAAGCTTTATACCTGCAACAAGTTCTCAACAAACAAGCAGAACAAGCTTATAGTGATAATATAAAAGGTTAGCACATTAGATAGCATAATCCATTAATATACAAAACAAACATGCTCATGGATAATAATTCATGTATTTGCGCGATATCAATTGGATGGGAAAGGAGTATTTTTATTAATAAATGATCAGCAGAAGTGAAAATATTACAGACTTCTGTGTCAGCACGATTCGGAACCAAGAAACTAAGTTCCTTCCAACTGAGCCTCCACCACTTCAATCCTCCACCAAAGGCAAGCTCACATAAGGGAGACAAAGAGGTTCTCCATCAATACGGGAAGAGCTTGATGGTTGAACACTGTGTTCAGACTTAAAGGTCAAAGGGATGCAGACTCAATATGAAGTAAATAATTTCTCTAGAGTAACTTTGCTCTCAAAGTTGAATTCTCTCTTCTTTTCCATAGCTTGGAATTGGCTTCTTTATAGCCTTCAAAATGCAACTGAAGGGTCGAGTCAGAACATTTCCAGTATATGGAAGGCCAAGGATCAGAGATTTCTTGTCATGACATGGAAACCCGACATTTAATTTTGATTTTCTGGCACAAATCCTGATTTACGCGAGATGTAGTGGAGCAGCCAGCATATACGCTTGATGTATAGCTTGCAAGGTGCGTACAAGTGAAAAAATGTTTATTTTTGTCTCTGGATTTATCAATCAGGGAAAGTAAGTTTGCATGGGGGAATGGAACAAGGCCCTCTCTGCAATATTGCATAGGGTGAGGCAAATCTTGTTCTAACATATGCCCCCTAATGTGTGAGGTCAGAGGAGTATCTACAATGGTCGAAATACATTATAAATAACTTAGGAGTGGAGTGATAGAGAACCAGCTGGATGAACTCAATCGATAATTACATTCTGCACTGATTTTGCATACATGGTTGTCAAAAATACACTACAGATCCATGTGAAAATATACCAAATAAGTGTATGTGGCCACGAATAGGCAAATACAAATGTGGTTACATGCCAATAGTTGTCATGGTCACAAACAAGGCCCAGTAGAACTAGTCTCAAAACCAATCTGAAGATATTTGTATACCATGGAGTACAATCTGATCTCCCATGATCACTGAAATCATATAGGTATTGGTCCAATGAAAAAGAAGCAACAGCTCAGGAAAGTTGCGACCACATAGTGATGTCTTCAAGTCTTCTACACAATCCGCCAAAGGTGCAAGTCTACATCATGTGAATAAAGGAGTTGAGGTTGAACATGATGAGACATCGTTTGATTACCGGTCATTGATGTATACCGTTAACAAACGTGAGACAACCTACCTATAATGAAAGTAGGTATCAAGGCACCGAGTACATTCTTACAAGTGTGAATAGAGGAGTCGGTGTCGAACAGTTGAGGAATCCATCGATCAGGAGACATTGATGTATTCCCAATTGTCGATGGCAAGAGAGTCTGCCACTGATGACTACAAGCCTCAAGGTACTCATAAGACTCTAGGTCTCGTTTCCAGAATAAATGGGCTGATGTTGATGGAAAGAGACCCGCTGAAAGGAGAGCATTAAGGAATCTCTCATCAGTCAGCACGAGGTACAAAGCAGGAGCTTCATGATTTGGTGGGAATCAGACAAAGAACAAGTTCACGAACCAATGACCCTATGCGTCTTTCACGTGTGCCAAGTGCAAGAAGTACACGAAAAAGACCCTCTGAATAGCAGCCAATGATGAAAACTACTGACAAAGGCAAGGAAACTACTAATAAATCTATAGACATCCAATACACTACATGAATCCCGATGTGTGAATAGATGTCTTGCCGTCGAACACAAGGGAAACCACCCAGTCAATGACCAATGATGAAATGTCGACTATTGGGTTCAAGGTTACCTATCAATGATGAAAGTAGGGCCAGGGCGCATGATAGGACTAAAGTATCATGTGATTCTGAGACAAACTGAGGGTATGGCTGACATGCAAAGTCAAGAGTTCTAAGAAGTGGCCGACACAGGTTGATAGACTTCCTTTGAACAAGAGCATGAAACATATGGTGGACTCTGGTAGCATAGACCCAATGATAAAATTATGAGATGCAGGAGGCATCAATGAAGTTATCTGTAGGGATTGGAAGAGTAACCAATCGGTAGAGAAGACTCTGTAACGAGCTCAACTTCCTAAGGCCATGCTAAACCCAAAGTTATGATGAATGGACTCAAATAACTTTGTGCTATGTTCAAAGGCGACACAAATTTTTTCGATATAAGATAACACTCCCTTCCCGCCCATCTTTTTTTGTTTTTTCATAACAAACGAATGTTATGATACAGAGGAGGAAACGAGTGTTTCAAGTAAGCAAAACTAGTTCCAGCAGTGGAACGTACCTATTCTCAATGCAAGGAAGTGCATGTGGGAGTTGGACACTCGAGGGAATGTTCCCTCCTAGGTATAGGGTGTCAAATTGCAAAGGATATAAACAAGGCTCTGCTTGGTTGAGGATGCAAAATTGCTGAGGCAAACGGTTTATAACGCAAAGAGAGAATCGGCTATAGGCTCAATACTGCAAGCAGGGGCATGAGATGAAATCACAACTTAAAGCCAAAAAATGTCCTTTTTTTATGTCTTTTAGTCTACTTGGTGTGAAAAAGGGATAAACTTGTGCCAAATAGACGTCTTTTCAAAACCAATTTTATGAGTGTGAAATAGACAAGTTCACTCGGCAACCTTTTCACTTTTTGATAACGAGTCGGAAAATAGCTTAACTAAGACTCATGACCTTTCAAGTCCAATTTAGCGAGTGTGAAAGGAACAAATCACTCGACAATCTTTTCATTTTTTGAAAACGAGTCTGAAAAGAGCTTAACTAAGACTCATGACCTTTCAAGTCCAATTTAGCGAGTGTAAAAGGGACAAATCACTCGGCAATATTTTCGCTTTTTGAACGAGTCGGAAGAGAGCTTAACTTGGACTCGTTAAGGGCTTCTAGGCTTCAAGTCACGGGGGAGACCAAGGCTCTCGTGCTGGACTTCTGAGGAATATCAATATCTTACGAATAGTCGACATAAGCTTGGGAAAACCCAAAGATCTCCAAGTCGAGGAGGATAAAGTACTAGTGGAGTATATCATCTCCGTGATATATCGGATAATGTCTCTTACTAGAAAATACATAGGAGGGGGCATCGGATACCCCACAAAACCATCCCAATCGAAAGGGATATCCTCAAGACTTGGAAGGAGAGTACTCGGGGAGATAAAAACTCTCTCGTGTTCAGAAGGAAAGTTGTCAGGGATGTTGACGACATGGTATAGAAGGTATATGACTAGAACTAAAACTAGAAGAGAGGGATCGACCAAAAATTGCATCAGCACGACCACTCCCGTAGAATTGTCACTCTCCAAGAGAAGAGTGGGGGAGACCAAAGATTGCATCAGCACGACCACTTCTTTAACCATTGGTTGAATAGGACGCAAGAAAACAAGGTCAAGAAATGCATCACCCCCAAAAATAGGAGTGATGTCAGTCGAAGATTGCATCGACATGATCACTGGTTGAACATGATGCGAGACAACAAGGTCAATAGACACATCACCCCCAAACATAGGAGAGGTTTCGGTCGAAGATTGCATCGACATGACCACTGGTTGAACGGGATGTGAAACAAAAAGGTCAACAGATGCATCGACCCCTAAAGGAAGGGGGGTGTCAGCTGAAGATTGCATCGGCATGACTGTTGTATCAACCAAAGAAGGAACGAAGTGTGGGGAAACCACAGACGAATCAGAACCTGAAGGGCCCTCAAGTGAGAACCACACTTCTGGTATCCCGACAGTAGTAGGACACAAACGAGCAAGGTGACTTCCTTCACAAGTCCTACAAAGGAATCTGGCCTTACGTCTGAAACGTCTAGGCTTCTCAATCGTATGAATGCCCCCAACATGACTAGCAACAGTTGGCGACATGCTCCCAGCATGACTTGTAGAGGCTAGTAGAAAATATCCAACATGACTAGCAAAGGTCGGTGATGAATCCCCAACATGACCAATAGAGGTTGGTGATGCATGTGCAGTGTGACTAATAATGAATAGATATGTGCCCCCAGCATGACTTGCAGTGGCTGGTTGTGGGTCGTCAACATGACTTGTAGAGGTCGTCGACCAATCTCCAACGTGATTGGCAGAGGTTGGTGATGGAGTTCTAGTATAACTGGCAGTGACTGGACTAGTGGCGTTAGTGAATCGCGGCATTTGAGACCAAAGTCTAAGGAAAGTTTGGTTTTGAGAAATTGCAGGCCAGGAAGGATCCTGGTTTACACCCTGTCCCTATCCAACAGGATAGTATCCTCCTCCATACTGATTCATAAAGGATTGTAAGGGCATCGACACCGAGGAAGCCGCTTGCGAAGAGAAAGCGACATGACAAGGGTTACTCATGTGAGGATATATGTTTCCCCTAGACAAAGGAACTTTATGAGGGGGGTTGCCCATATTATAAAAATAACTCCCCCCGGATGAAACACCAGAGGACAAATGGAGGTCTGCCATGGGAAAAGTGTTTGTAGGAACCGACATAGCGGAAGAAGGATGAGTGGACGGAGTGTAATAAGTAGAATGATTGCCTATTTGGGCACTTACTTCTTGCATAGTGGATTCATAGGAAGGAAGATTCCAACCTCCTACCGTAAGAGGTGTTTGAAGGATATGAGAATAAGGAGGTATCATGCCCCCAAACCCAAAATTTGTATTTGCATAAGGAGGCAAGACAAAGGATGGCAAGTGCGAAGACATATCAGACATACCATGAGAAAAATGATTAGAGACCCAAGGCATTGACTGAGTACCATAATTATGCATACTATTATAAAAAGCGAACGAATTCGTCCCCATGACATGCGTAGGTATCATGGGGTAGGTAGCGGTAAATGAGGGAACTAAAGGAACTCCACTATCCATGATAAAGAGAACTCGGTATAAACTCTTAAGGTCAACTAGTAATCAAAGAGCACACCAAAAGTCAAACGACCAAAATGCAAGCAAACGGTGTAAAGTGGTTGAGTGGCCTCCCTCCCTAAAGAAGGTATGTCTCGCCCAAGAGGGGTCTGAGAATATCTGCTAAAGATCGGAGGTAACATAATCAGTTATAAGGGCCCTCGTGGGCTTAACAACCAGTCAGTCAGATCCTTCCCAGAGAGATAATCCTCCATAAAGGTTGTGTGTTGTTTGACCCTTATCTAACCCAAGGTCCATGCAGAATAACCCCTGCAAGTAACCTATGAGACACCTAAGTTAAGCAACTAATAAAGCATTGTATAACCGATGCACAGGCAAGCAGTCGTAAGTCAGGTCCATTGTATGGGCAGGGTAGCAAAGCCCGAAACCTTGAAAGTACCGTCTCTCATGGAGGTAAAGGCACTAACAAGATCCCCAGATACGAATAGATCCCTAGAAATATCTTTGACGCTAAGAAGGTATCGGGGGGATATCCCTTCAATCGACTTCGCGCGACCTCGTGATTAACTACGGTGTGAGCAGAGCCTCCTGATCTTACCAATTATACAATGGATTTCTCCACTCCCTGACTCAGACACATATGTTGATTTAATTGCCTTGGAGAAGTTTACTCACAAAATCCTATTCCAAGGCACTAAATCCTAGGCTAGTTTGTGCACCCTAGAAAATAAAATCGTTACTGATAAATTTTAAATTACAGTGTTGATTTTATGGCCGTGATTACTCAAAAAGCTATCGTGATGAAACTCATGGTGTTATGACTCTGCAAGAAAGTAAATATGAAAATATGCAAAGTCCTAACTTTAACTTTTAATGTATGATATACTCCTAAAAGCAATGCAATTTTCAAATTCAACTCTGCAATTTAAAAGTAAAAATGCAATCTTTCACTGTATGCACTAAGCTAATGGTAAAAACTCAAAAGACAAAAATGCCAAGCAATGCAAAATGCCTATTTTTTTGTATTTTCAATATATCGAAATTGAAAATGCATGGACTGAAAAGTAACTTGATATATAGCCCTATTGTGTATAAAAAATAGATAACTCATGCAGGATATCAAGCAACGAAACACCCAGCCCAATATACAAGGGCAATAAAAATGAAAATATGAAGAGAAAAACTTCACCCAAAAATTCAACCAAAAGAGGGTTTCCTGTCATCCCATAGGCACTCAACATGCACTACAGGGACCTAAGAAGGCTCAACAAGCATCAAATCCCACCCAGCGAACACCAGAGCAAGCAAACAGGCAAGGAAAAAAGTGTACGAGACTGTTTGGGCAAACAAAGTGTATATACGCAACTTGCAGTGAGACAACCTGCGTGTATACGAGACTGTCAAGGAAAAAGGCGCGTATATGCTTTGAAACAAGGCCAGGCAAGGGAGAAAGGCTGAAAACTCAGACCTAGAGTGAACAAAAGTTGTCAAGCAATGATATGACAAGAACCACAATAGAAACAAGAGCAATCTAAGGAGAAAAGTACTTCAAACTCTAAGAAAGAAGATTCATCCCCAGTACGATCGCCAATTCTGTTACGAGGAAAATATCTTTATGGCTAGGGTGAACCACAACAGACATGTATGACTGCAGAAATCGACTCAATTCCAGCATATGCTATATAAACTAATGTGCAAGAGAGATAAGAAAGAGGCCTACCTCGTCCAAATGTTTGATGATGTCCACCGTTGAGCACTTCGACCCAAAGCTTTACACCTGCAACAAGTTCTCAACAAACAAGCAGAACAAGCATATAGTGATAATATTAAAGGTTAGCACATTAGATAGCATAATCCATTAATATACAAAACAAACATGCCCACGGATAATAACTCATATATTTGCACGATATCAATTGGACGGGAAATGAGTATTTCTATTAATAAATGAGATTCAGCAGAAGTGAAAATATTACAGACTTATGTGTCGGCACAGTTCAGAACCAAGAAACCGAGTTTCTTCCCATTGGGCCTCCACCACTTCAATCCTCCACCAAAGGCAAGCTCACATAAGGGAGACAAAGGTTCTCCATCAATAAGGGAAGAGATTGGGGGTTGAACATTGTGTTCAGGCTTAAAGGACAAAGGGATGCAGACCCAATATGAAGTAAATAATTTCTCCAGAGCAACTTTGCTCTCAAAGTTGAATTCTCTCTTCTTTTCCATAGTTCGGAATTGGCTTCTTTATAGCCTTCAAAATGCAACTAAAGGGCCGAGTCGGAAAGTTTCCAGTATATGGAAGGCCAATGATCAGAGATCTCATGTCGTGACATGGAAACCCGACATTTAATTTTGATTTTCTGGCACAAATCTTAATGTACGCGTGATCCAGGCTCATTTCGTGCCGAAAATAATCTGGATCAATGCGGGTTGTAGTGGAGCAGCTAGCGTATACGCTTGTTGTATAGCTTGCAAGGTGCATACAAGTGGGAAAATGTTTATTTTTGTCTTTGGATTTATCAATCAGGGAAAGTAAGTCTGCATGGGGGAATGGAACAAGGCCCTCTCTGCAAGATTGCATAGGGTGAGGCAAATCTTGCTCTAACAGTCCTGGTTAGAGGAAATCCAAAAGATGATAATGAAAATAATCATGAAGAAGAATCCTATGAAGAACGGGAACAAACTCCTATGAAGAACCGGAACAAACTCGACGTGTTGTTATTGAGTGTGCAATATTGGTAGGTTTAATCTTTGTAAGAGTTTATTATAATTGTTGATTTACTATTGCAAATTATTTGAGTGATTTCTATGGTTATGCTTGATGGGCAAATACATTTTATATAAATTAAAGACATGAAAATTTAAAATTCTATTTGCATACAAAATGGCATCGATTAAACGAAATGGCATTGATTGAAGTTTCATTAGCATATCAACGTGACTGAAAATTGATGTGCGGGCATACATACCGTCTATGCACTTCCATCACAACTCTAGTCACAGGGCCAACTCCAAACTTCCATCACAACTCCAGTCACACAACTCCAACAAGGAACATGAGAGACATAGTTGCTTGGGGATTCAAGTCCCAACATAGTTGAAAGAAAAGGTATGAGACTGAGCAAGTAAAGAAGAACCAACGTGTTTACATGCTCGTGTAGGTTTGCATGGTGGTGTAGGTGGCAGTGACAATCAAATCACAATGAACTATGCATTGCAACAAACATGTGAAGACAGGAGGGAACAAACATTTAATGTCAAGAAGTCATGCTAGAGTCATTTCTAGCATTACTTCGTTGGAAAAAATCACTATGCATATGCATGTTTTAAAACAAGATGAAACTAAGATATCTTCTACACGTGCCTCAGGAAGAGGCCAAATAAGAGGTCCAATTCAAAACATTAGGTTAAATTATATGAATTTCAACTTAATTTGTATGAATTTTAGGAGACTTTGGTTAAAACATTGAAAATTCATTGGTTTTTGTGTCAATTTAATAGTAAAACAAAAAATGGATTACTAATATAATAATAAGAGGATCAAATTGAATATGGCAAAATCTTGTGACTAGGTAAATTGCAATTTTCTTTTACTATCTTTGAGTTTTTTCTTGTAATTTTATTTTATCACCTTTAAGAGTTTTGTCTTTCACTATGGATTAATTAGGTTAAATGATGGTGACTTCCCCTTACATTTTTGGTTTCATAAATAGCTTCCATACATGTTTCTTTAACATTTGAGAATAGTTAGGGATGCCCATTATCTCAAAACCCAAGGATGCGCCCTTGGTCATCACACTAAGGAACTTAGAGGGGTTGAATAATCCCATTCAAACAAAGTGATTCTTGATGGAGAGCTTTGGCCTTATGATTATGCCTCTCCGTTGAACCATCTTTTTAAGTGAAAGAAATGTCAAACAAATGCAACTAAAAGGGGTTGGGGCGAAGCTTGAAAATGTTTGTCACTCCCAACCTAGCAGGTCTCAGCAAAGTATGGCGGCTATATATAGAGAATTGATTACAAATGGATTTCAGTGTGATATGTTTGTGGAAAGTGCTCTTATAGGCATGTTGAAGTAGGGTTTCCTTGGATGTTTAATCACAAGAGAGCACAAGACTTCATCATTGAACCATGTCAAACAAGATTATTTTTTGAGAAAAACCCTTTCACCTCCTTTCATCATCAAAATCATTTAAAAACTTATCTTTAAACTTAAAAAAAAGAAAATAAAGAAGATGAGTAAATCCACTATAGTTTAAGAAAAAACACTTTCTTTTCCAACATAAATACCTTGGATTGGATTCTGTTCAGTGTTCCCTTCCCCGTTTCGGGGATATGCTAGTTATCATTTGGAATGTAAAACTCTATATAATAATATTGTTGTAAGAGAAAAGGGGAGGAGTGAATTGGTGAAGAACTCTATTGTTTTAATTTTGGTACTGGAACATTTTCAAACATACTGTTAATGAAGATTTGACATTCTGGAAGCTGTTATTCGTTTTTGCAACCTGTGATATAGTTTAATTCGGCTTCACTTACCACAGGCAAGGGCCCACCTGTCTCTCTTGTGAAGTCTCTTATTTTCTCTTCCTTACCCGGTTTTCATTTACATTCCTAGCTTAGTTTGTGAGCATTTTTGCTTGCATTTCAATTTCATTTTGATTTTGTTTCAATTTAGTTCAGTGCGTGTGTTATTAATTTCAATTCATGCAATTTACTTCTGTTGATTTCAGTTGATTTGATAGAGATTCCACCTCCAAAGAATACAATTGCAATCACTGCTTTGTGTACATACTTCTCCATTCAAATCGTGTTGATAGTTCTGTTCACCTCTTATTCATACGATGGTTTATAGTTTCGTTGATGGACTGTAAAACCATTGATTCCCAGATTGTCTTTAGTGAGCATTTATATTACAATGGTCTTTTGTCCCATATAATTTTGTTATTCTAAACGTTTTGTTTTAAGTGTGAACGCTATGTCATCACATTAGTTTGATTTGTCAGAGTCATCTAATGAGTTCTTTTGTTTGATATATGTATTTCATACTTTTGAATGTGTGTTTAATACTATATTAATTGATGTTATGTGCTTTTGTTAATAAATGTTAAGTATTTTATCTCTAAGTCATAT
>ML794848.1:0-13991 GCA_009831015.1 Picea engelmannii | reverse complement strand
GTAAGAAACATTGTTATCCTTTATATGGTCTTTTGGAAATATGGTTTGGTGGATTTGGATTTTGGGAATGCCTTGTGCATGTTATCGTACTAGCTTTGGTTCCTGGATTCCTTCTATGTATTGGATTTTCTAGAATTTATGCACTCTCAGTTAGAATTTGGTTCATGTCACCTTCATTCTATGGAACTTAGTCCAATGAGCATCTATATTATGGTCTTGTAGGTTTCCCCTATTATGGGCTCAACCTCCTGGCTCTATTATGCTTAAGCTTAGTAGGTTTATTAGCCCTCGGGAATTGTGGATATCATGAAGTCTTGGTGGTGTTGCTCAGTTTGTGGATTTGTGGGGTTGTTTCTCTGTTTCACTTGCTCCTTGGGTGGAATTTGGATCTAGATTGACACCCCTGCCTATGTGTCGCATCTATGGATTATAGGGAATTACAAGAAATTTGAAGAGTTCTTTGAATACATGAAGAATATATTTAGTGCAATAGGACTTCTCTCTTCTTAGTAAGCTCAAAGGCCTATGAAAATGAGCATCATGGCACCTCCTAAGTTGCCTCAATTATGATTACACTTATTCAAAAAAAACAACAAATTGTCACTCTGGAAGTTGAATGTAATATGCTAAGAAACATGGTTGTAAACTTTAGTAAAGGAACTCAGTTAGGGACCTTTAATCAAAGGAAGCATATAATCACATTGAATCTAGGGCCTTGATACGTGGTGATGACTATCGTATATTCTTTAAGAAACAATCATAACTCTTCATTGGGTAAAAACTCTACTCGCACCGTAGAGTACTTCTACACATATTCAAAACTTATTATATTGGAATCTAAAATATGCAACCATCGTCTATGCATTGATCAATACACACATTTTTCGACAACCCTTCCCTTGAATCTATCAAAGCAATCCCCCCTTGTTAAGATCAACCCAGAGAGGTCTGCATCTTGGTGAGCTCATAAATCATATTAGAGATGCTAAAAACCCCCAGGGTAATCATGAATTGCAAGAACACTATGTTTTCAAGGTGGGGCATTGATCAAATGCCAAATTCTAGTGTGAAATGCATTAAAAAAATGTGTTTGGATCAAACTTTAGCCCACCCCAATCTCAATCATAGGGTACGATTGGAGAACAACTTAACAATGTGGCAATAATTAAGTTATGAGAAGCAAAAGCATGAATAACTTGAAGACCAACTAAGTGAGGAGATTGAAGTTGTTGGTGACTAGAGAATTCCTAGAGCAATTAATATTGATGTCAACCCCATTTTCAATTAGGGTCAATGAATTATACTCAAGACCAATGGGTTGAGCTATGGTCCAACACTAAACATGTTGGAGTTTTCCTTCACTGGCCTAAGGTCGATTCCCATCTAATGGGGAAATCCTCATAATAGCATGCCTAAGAGTGAAATTATGTTAAATTTGACTCGATCCAGGTAGACAGTAGTGTTAGAATATAATGGATGTGCTCGTTTTACCATTGACAATATCACTATTGTCACCCAACCATAGGCCGAAGCCACCCTCCGAACACCTTAACCTTGACAGAGAATTACTCTGGAAGCAAACCCTAGGCTAGATAGCAAAACAAGGGGTAGCGCACCTTTTCCCAAGGATAGCGCACCAACAAGAGCTGATCAGATAATCCAAACCCTAACCAAGAGATAGTCCAAGCCAAACGTGATCTGCTAGCTGCAATGGAAGCTCTCCTCCAAACATGCGCACAAAACTGGGCACTGCAGTGCGCACAAGTGCTGCTCTGCAATTCTGAGACTACCTGCCAGAATGAAGACTGGCCTCCTGTATTTATAGTAATTATGGCTAACTGCCTGGGCCGACTTCTCATTCTGGGTATCTATCTATTAAATATATATTATTTCTTCTGGTTGACTTGTCCTCTTGGAGGCTAATAACCTAATATAAATTATCCTCTTGAGCCGACATGTTTTCCAGGGTTATCAGCCAACTCATTAGGGTTTCATTTTGCTTTCCAGAGTATTCTATTCTCATCAGGTTTACACGTGGATGTAAATACCTCCCGCAGCTACCATAATATCAACACTCCCTCCTAGCTAGGGAGGTATTATAGGTAATGGTCTTGAGCACAAACATACCATTCACCTGGTAGCATCAACATAGTTGTATATACTATCTCATGACTAAATCATGAGCACCATCATCATTATCAGTGTCATCAGTTGTATCATCTCTCGAAACCATACTCCATCTAAGTAATTAGACATGATGATGGGTAAGTCACTCACACCACATAGTGATACAAGAGCCATTCTTCTAATCTGGACATATGTCCTAGAAGAGTAAATGTTCTGAACCATTTTTCATTTGGGAAATCTTTGTCCTTTGATCATCCATCTAGCTGATAATCATTTCCAATACTGTTGATAGTCTTCAAGGCAATCAGAACAAAATAGAACACAACTGTGTCTATCCATAGTAGTACATAACTATAATTCAGTGGTACACTACCACACCAAGTAACACACAAGTACTTGATCAAACAGTGGAACATATCCACCACAGTAGTATACATCTACTGTCATACAATATTCATAACAATCATCTGATATCAACCTGCACAGAAACAATGTTATGATATAAACTGAATCATCTGGTCCATTCTTCCACTCACATCTGTGAGATCTCGGAAGAGCATCTGCCCTCAAAAAGTAAGACATCAATGATGAGCTATCTGGACTATTCTTCTCAAGCAAGGAAGAATAATTGTTCTGATTTCTGAGCCTAGACCATTCCTCACCCCGGGCCATTCCTCCGACACAAAACAAAGTGTAACCTGGAGAGAATGAATCTGCCCTAAGGAATGCCTGTCCCTGATTGCTGAGCCTTGACCATTCCCCACCTTGGGCCATTCCTCCGACACTAAACAAAGTGCAACTTGGAGAGAATGAATCCACCCTAAGGAATGACTGTTCGGACCATTTCCCCTGTTAACCACAAGAGGAAAAGACTGTCCTGTACCAACCTCCAAAACAAACCATTCCTCATGTTAACCACAATGAGAAATCATTGTCCAGCGAGGCAAGTCAGTCTTCCTGAGTAACCCTCAAGAAGAGAGACTGCCCTAGACCACTCTCCATGTTAACCACAATGGGAAGTAGTTGTCTATGGTACATCAACAATCTGAACCATTTTTCGAACTGGAAAATGCATGTCCGTCAGAAATCTCAATCCACTTTCAGAACTGGAAAGAATTTGCTCATCCTAGACCATTTTTCGAACTGAAAAATGACTGTCCAATAATACATTAGTGCTCCCTCCCAACCTGGGAGTCTTCCTTTTTCAATAAGGAGGTCGTCTTCACGAGCTCCAGCTTGAGTACGCAAACTCTTTCATCTTGGACAGAAGCTTTACCAAAATGTCTACTTATCTGCTCATCTGTGGAGATATGTATTGGAGAACCTCTTTCTCCTTTCTAGACTTCATCACAGATAATGCAATTCTTGATTTCAAATGTACATTGGTCTGGAACACTGGTTTTCTCTGAAGGCTTCATGTAGCTATGATCAATAAAGTATATCATTGTTGGAAAACTGGAACATATCCATGTGGCACTTCTTCTGTCATCATGAGATCTGATCTACTGAGTAATCATCTTGATACAATATCTCTGTTATAGAAAATCTTCACCACGCTTCTGTTGTGCACTGGAGGTTCTCCACCAAGTTATCTTCTTCCATTTGCATACAAGGGTCTCTTTCTGGTATGTCTCAAAGTCTTGAGATTGCTCTTCATACGCTCTTTGTTCAATTGCTTAGGAGAACAGTCTTTGCATTTATCTGATGTAAAACTTCAACCCATGGATATTGCGGATGATATAATGACTCATGTAGAGATATGTCTGGTTTACTGGAATAAGTAATCATCATAGTCTTCTCCCTCCATCTGGGATAACCTCTAGTTCTGGATCTTGCAATGCTTACACATATACACTGTTATTCATCACAACTTTTAGTTCCTCTGCTTGATTGCTTTTAGTGAGTTCATATCAGGCTGGTAATCTTGTGATTCTCAATACAATGACTGGTTGTTCTGGCTTCTCTTTCTTTCTTGGAATCTTCATGTTCTTCCTTATGTTTTTCTTTAGCTCTTGGGTCCATGGAGTAGATTCCATGCCCTAAAGATTCCATTTCTTTCTTTCATCATAGGATCACAGATGTGGATGGACAACCAGGGATACTTTAAAGCTTCTCTTTGAAGAGGTCTTCTTCTAAGGTTGACCTGAACACGTACTGCTTTTCATGTTTGCTGCCATGGATATAAACTTCATCATCTTCAATGGATCATAGGATTAGCTCCCTCCTAATCCTTGATTCATGTATGCATGCTCTTCTTTTTGGTGATATATAATCGACTCCCTCCATCTAGGAGATTCCATGCTTTCGTCTGCATCCTTATTCTCTTCTACAAAGTGTTATAGGTCTTTCTCCAATTTCCTCTTGGTTGTTGACTTCTTTCTGTCTTGCTTCTTCTAAGTCTCTTGTAATAGCTTCCACGTGATTTGTTTTATGTATTTCATCCTTTCATGTGTATTGTCTGACTTGTATAATGATAGCAATCCTTATCTTGTTGTTCTTCCATAGGTATAGTTCTTCTTGGAACATATTATCTTCTAAGAGATAGATATACAATATATGTATAGAGATTATGCAAACAAGATATGTACAAGAACTAAGAAGAGTATTGTTACCTTCAGAAGAAGAAATCTCTTTCATCCTGCTTGGTCTTCTTTGTAGGTTCATTTTCTTCGATAACTGATGCTTCGCGTGTCCCCTTCCTTTTCTTTAGCTTGGGACAATGATTCTTGTAGTGACCATACTTTCGACAGTTGAAGCATTGTACTTCTGAAATATCTTTCTCTTGATTTGGCTTCCTCCTTGAACCAAACTTCCTTTTGTTCCTGAAATTCTTGAACCTTGTTGTGAAGGCTTGATCATCGTACTTCTTTTGGGGTTTCTCTTTTGCACTGATCCTGGATTCTTCTTGAGCACAGCAGGTCCAAAGTTCTTCAAATGTAGGATACTCCTTCCTTGTGTTCATGCTTGCGGCAAATGCATCCCATGTCTTGGGAAGATCGTTGAGTACTATGTTTACCAATTCCTTCTCTGAAATGATCTCTTCAATAGCTTGTAGTTGATCTCTTAACTGAGAGATTCGCACAAAGTATGATGTTATGTTGTCATCATCATTCATCTTCATGTCACAGAGCTCATTCTTCAAACTCATTACTTGTCCAATGTTTTTGACTGAGAAGAGGTTTGTTAGGGCATCGTACATCTTCTTTGATGAGTCAGGATGGGAGATGTAGGGTATCAAGTGATCTTTTATAGAGTCCACTATGATACTCATGGCATTGATGTCACCATCTTTGAACTTCTCCATAGCTGCAATGTTCTGTGGTTCCTTCTCTTTTCCTTTTTCAAACTCTGGTTCCACGTTCTTTCCTTTCACGATATTCAACACTTTATTCTTGGCAAGGACGAGGTCAATCCTTGTCTTCCACGCTCTAAAGTTAGAAGCTCCATCTAACTTGTTTTCCGACTTCATAGAGTAAGTCATGGCTGCTTTGACTTGGTCAACCCTAGATTTGACCACAAACTCAAACTTGATGTCTTGGCTTGCCGAGAGTACCAAGAGATGCGCTAGGATAGGGCGCACTGATCTATTCGAAAATAAGGTCAATCCCTTCACTTAAGGTGCCTCAACGAGAGGATTTAGGGTTTCTGCAACTGCACCTGCTAGTAACCCTAAGGGCAGTGCTTTGGTGATTGCTCCTGCTAGAAACCCTAGCGACAATTCTTCAACGAGCTCAATATCCTTATGACTATGTTTTCCTTCCAGCGGTTAGACTGAATGAAGGAGGTGTGGGCCCATAACATGTTAGAATATAATGGATGTGCTCGTTTTACCATTGACAATATCACTATTGTCACCCAACCATAGGCCGAAGCCACCCTTCGAGCACCTTAACCTTGACAGAGAATTACTCCAGAAGCAAACCCTAGGCTAGATAGCCAAACAAGGGGTAGCACACCTTTTCCCAAGGATAGTGCACCAACAAGAGTTGATTAGATAGTCCAAACCCTAACCAAGAGATAGTCCAAGCCAAACATGATCTGCTAGCTGCAATGGCAACTCTCCTCCAAACCTGTGCACAAAACTGGGCACCGCAGTGTGCACAAGTGCTGCTCTACAATTCTGAGACTGCCAGCTAGAATGAAGACTGGCCTCCTGTATTTATAGTAATTCTGGCTAACTGCCTGTGCTGACTTCTCATTCTGGATATCTGTCTGTTCAGTATATATTATTTCTTCTGGCTGACTTCTCCTCTTGGAGGCTAATAACCTAATATAAATTATCCTCTTGAGCCGGCATGTTTTCTAGGGTTATTAGCCAACTCATTAGGGTTTCTTTTTGCTTTCCAGAGTATTCTATTCTTGTCAGGTTTACACGTGGAGGTAAATACCTCCTGCAACTACCATAATATCAACAAGTAGTGCATTGGGGGAAATAAGTGCTTGATTATGACAAAAAGTAAGGAATGTTCCTTTAAAAAAATTTACACTCAAGGCCAACCACGCATGGAGATAGATCTTCAAGACTGATCACATGTTTTAATCAAGTTCAACAAATTATACCCAAGACCAACTAAGTGGGGAGATTGAAGATGTTGTTGGGGACGAGGGATGTGTACTACAAATTTGTGGGGTTGTTTCTCTATTTTGGGTGCTCCTTGGGTGGAATTTGGATCTAGATTGACACCCCTGCCTATGTGTTGCATCTATGGATTATAGGGAATTACAAGAAATTCGAAGAGTTCTTCGAATACATGAAGAATTTATTCAGTGCAATAGGACTTCTCTCTTCTTGGTAAACTCAAAGGCCTATGAAAATGAGCATCATGGCACCTCCCGAATTGCATCAATTATGATTACACTTATTCAACAAAAACAACAAATTATCACTCTGAAAGTTGAATGTAATATGCTAAGAAGCATGATTGTAAACTTGAGTAAAAAAACTCAGTTAGGAGCCTCTAATCTTCACACAATCATTAATCATTGATAAAACATAATGTCATATTATCCTAATTAAACAAAGTGATGAATAGACTTTACCACTTATTCTTTATATTAGATATCGCATCAATTTTCAATAAACAAATTAATATAAAATCATTAAAACTAACTAACTAAATATAAAAATATAGTATAAAACTTTAATTTATAAATTATTTAATATTAATAATTACAAATTGTGTTTGTAATGTTGTCTCTTAACCATCGATACTAAGTATTATAATATTAATATTTCAAATTCAAACTTTGACCATCACAAAATTTAAAATTATAAATATGAATAAAATTTACAAATGCACCATTATTTCGCTAAATATAGAAGTATAAATTGAAGTTAATATGGCTCAAAAATATATAAAAGATATGAATAATTTTAAATTATGAAACGGGGAATATATAAAAGATATGAATAATTTTAAATTATGAAACGAGGAATATTAAGTTTGAAATAGTGATAAGTTTGACAAATGTACCATTATTTCATTAAAAAATATGATTTAAATTGAATTTGACGTGGCCCAAAAAACATAAAAAATATATTAAATGAAAGGAGGACCTACTTGTAGGTTCCATAATACATCAATACATTTAGATAGAGACACACATATTGTGTGGAACAATTAAGCCATTGGTTTCAACTCAATATATTAAATACATATTGAGAAACATAGAGGGGCGGTGATATTGTGCGGACCATTTCAAGCCATCGGTGGTGTTGTCCACATTATGTGTTTGTTGCCTAGTGTGATAATTATATAATTGCATAAGTGTGATAATTATATAATTGCATAGATGGAAGAGAGTTTATATATATATATATATATATATATAATTTTATTTTCGGGGTTTAAACAATATATTGGGTGTATTAAATTGGTGAAGAGAGCAACCATCACATAATAGTTGGGTAAACTTGTATAATTATTATTGTTATTGTCATATGTTAATTTTATTATATGATAGGTTTTTGCGAACATTGTAAATAAAAATTTACAAACTTATATGAAACTTAGATGTATGAATTTGTGATTGCTTATGAAGACAAAGTTGATACTTTTATTATTTGGTTTAATGAGTTTTTGCACTCACTAAATGCTCACAATTTGTGATATGTTACATGGTAGTCCCAAATCAATTCAAACTCACAAGTCGTGATATGCCACATGGTGGTCCCCAAATCAATTCAACTTGAGATCATTTGCATTAAATTTCAATTGATTCCACTAGTTAGTACCAATGCTCAAAATATTTTCATCTATGAGGTTTTCAAGAACCTTGCTCTATTGTTCCAACCGTGCCTTCATTCTTCCTAAATGTGGCATGGGAGATGGTCATAGTTCTCTAGGTAAGGGAGGTAGGGTTCATGAAAATATTTTGTATATGCTCTTGCAACAACAATCCATTTCAATGAACAACATTGAGAAATTGATGTATCTACAAAAACAAAAATGCCTCCAAAGATTATTCTTGCAAGACCAACAGGCTGGTTTGATGGGGCAACACAAAGGAATGGGAAGATTAGCAGAGTCGGGGGCTTAATCAGGGTAAATAGCCAAACAAAGTATAGGTGGATGTTGAACTGTGGTCGAGACACTAACACCAGAGAAAAACTCTTAGGAGTGTGGGCTTAGCTCCATTTGGCTATTCACTTACATATTTCTGACCTTTAGGTGGTTGGCGACTCAAAGGTAGTAATAGACAGGCTGAACCGAAAAAGTGACATTCAGGTCTTGGGATTGACCTTTTGGAAAGATCGGATTGTGGCCCTCATTCCGAACTTCACGGCTATAAACTACATACACACATATAGAGAATTCAACAGGGACGCTGATGAGCTCTCCAAACATGCTCTGGAATTGCAGGAAGGAAGACTTAATTACTTTCAGATGGAGGATGGAAAAGAGGGTCCACCCTTGTATCTATCTCTGTATTGATGATTTTATGTAGTCTATGATTTCATATTTTAATATCCAATAGGTTTTTGATTTAGGTGATGTAGTTTGGATAAACCTGATTTCTATTTAGGCAACATGTGTAGACTCTCGTTGATGGCCACTGAAGAGTTTTGTAGTCCCCTCTTGGTTCGTCTGGGATTTCAAGACTAGCAGTAAAACTAGGCCATTTGGGTTGATAGCTCCATAGTTCCAGCCATGTAATTTTTTGTCTTTGTATAACGACTTTATATATATATATATATATATATATATATATATAAGTGCAATTTTTCATGTGAGAAAAAAAAAGACGTGTTTCATCATCGGTTTTAAGATTCAACAAGTTAATTTTAAATTGACAATGCATAACCTTTATCAAATTTAAATTAACAATGTGTAACATTTATCAACAACACGTGGAACATATGGAAGAACCCTCTCAAATTTTGTTGTAGATGAACCTTAACAAACTAAGGTTATGAAGCCCGAATTTATTTCTTTTTTAATGACAACAAGCCTTCATAAAATTTGGTTTTTCTAAAATCACAACTATTCTCAAAGACCTCTTTACATTTTGATATCATAATGTTTTTAATGTCTATGGATCATAATCAATATAATTACAACTTCGATTTCCCCTTTTTCCTCCCCTTTTTCCTATTTGTAGTTGCAACAATCTTAACTATTCTCAAAGACCTCTTTACATTTTGATATCATAATGTTTTTAATATTTATGGATCATAATCGATATAATTACAACTTTGATTTCCCCTTTTCCAATTTCTAGTTGCAACAATCTTTTTTTTTACAATGGTAGTAATTAGTGTATTTGTTTAAATGATCATATGTTACATAGTTGTTATGGAACTTAGTTATTTTGGGTTGTGATTACTTTTATGGCGGGTCACTTCAATGTTTTTGATAACATGGATGTTTGGGATGAAAGGAGCACAAATATTTGTATTTTTTTTGTAAATTCTATGTGGAAGTAATGTTAGGGCAATCACATTAAAGATGGTTGGTATATACCTAAATGTGATGCTTATAATGAAAACCTTCAAATTAAAAAGAATAAACAAAATAAAAATTGAAAGATAAATGTTTATGGATGGAAATGTTAAGAATCTAGATGGAAGAAATCGAGTTGTAACCTCATTCATCTTCTTAATTAGGACAATAAGACACTTAATTTAAAATCCTTGGATTCATTATCAAGGGTGCATATAATCACATTGAATCTAGGGCCTTAATTTGTGGTGCTGACTATCATATATTCTTTAAGAAACAATCCTAACTCTTCATTGGGTAAAAACTCTACTCGCATCGTAGATTACTTCTATATATATTCACAACTTGTTAATATTGGAATCTAAAATATGCAACCATCGTTTATGCATTGATCAATACACACATTTTTCGACAACTCTTCCCTTGAATCCATCGAAGTAATCCCCCCTTGTTAAGATTGACCCAGAGAGGACCGCATCTTGGTGACCTCATAGATCGTTTTAGAGATGCTAAAACCCCCCATGGTAATTACGAATTGCAAGAACACTATGTTTTCAAGGTGGGGCATCGATCATATGCTAAAATTCTAGTGTGAAATGCATAAAAAAAATGTGTTTTCATCAAACTTTAGCCCACCCCAATCTCAATGATCTCAATCCTAGGGTATGATTGGAGGACAACTTAACAATGTTGCATTAATTAAGTTATGAGAAGCAAAAGCATGAATAACTTGAAGACCAACTAAGTGTGGAGATTGAAGTTGTTGGCAACTAGAGAATCCCTAGAGCACTTAATATTGATGTCAATACCATTTTCAATTAGGGTCAATGAATTATACTCAAGACCAATGGGTTGAGCTATGGTCCATCACTAAACATGATGGAGTTTTCCTTCACTAGCCCATGGTCGATTCTCATCTAATGGGGAAATCCCCAAAATGGCATGCCTAAGAGTGCAATTCCATTAAATTTGACTCAATCCAGGTAGACATGAATAGATTCCATTAGTGCATTGGGGGAAATAAGTGCTTGATTATGACCAAAAAGTAAGGAATGTTCCTTTAAAAAAAATTACACTCAAGACCAACCATGCATGGAGATAGATCTTCAACACTGATCACATGTTCTAATCAAGTTCGACAAATTATACTCAAAACTAACTAAGTGGGGAGATTGAAGACCTTGTTGGGGACGAGGGAATTCCTATATCACTCAATATCAATATCAATTCCATTTTTACTCAAGGTCAATAAATTATACTTAATACTAGCTATGCATGGGGATAAATCTTCCATACCAACAAGCTACACATGGAGATGAATCTTCAATACCAACTATATGTTTTAATTAAGGCTATCAAATTATACTAAATACCAACTAAGTGTGGAGATTGAAGTCGTTGTTGATGACCAATAATTATACTCAAAACTAAGTAAGTGTGTAGCTAACTCTTCAATACCAACTATATGTTATAATTAGGGTCATCAAATCATATTCTAGACCAACATGTGTGGAGATTGAAGTCATTGTTGACAACTAGGGAATCCATACATCACTCAGATATCAATGCTAATTTTAATCGAGATCAACAAATTAATTGTAGTCTAAACATTCTACGTTTTGGCCTTTCTCCGACGATATTTTCTACGGATATTTGCCCGAAATCCAGTGAGAAATTGTTAGATCCGCATGTTTGAGTTATTATTTCTGTATAATCTGAGGGCCTCAGGGGGTTTTTCAACATGCTGAATCCATTTCTGCATTCAAAAATGGATTTTAAACAAAATAAAATAGTGATTTCATGCAGATTTATGTTGTTGGATTCCAGTGAAAAAAGCCAAAACGTAGAACAATTAGACATCGCCAGCAAATTATACTCAAGACCAACTACGTATGGTCATCGATGATCGATCTTCAAAACCAACTACGTATGGTGATCGATGATCGATCTTCAAAACCAACTACGTATGGTCATCGATGATCGATCTTCAAAACCAACTAAATGTTTTAATCAAGGTTGATAAATTATACTCAACTAAGTATGGAGATTGAAGCTATTGTTGAAGATGAGTAATTCTACTAAAACCAACTACATGTGAAGATAAATCTTTAAAGTCAACTATATATTTTAATCAAAGTTTTAAAATTATACTCAAAACCAACTACTTGTGGACCAAGTACTTGTAGAGATAGATGTTCAAAACCAACTACATACTTTAATCAAGTTACACAAATTATTCTCAATTCAAGGTCAACTATGTGTGGAGATTGAAGTTGTTGAAAATTAGGGTATTCCTAAATCACTCATTATTAATATCAATCCATTTTTAATTAAGGTTAACAAATTACAATTAAGAAAAACTACATGTTTTAAGGAGGTTTGACAAATTAGCTTGAAGACCAAGCAAGTGTGGAGAGATTGAAGTTGTTGGTGAGGATTAATAATTATACTTAAGACCAAGAACGTGTGGCGATAGAGCCTAAACACCAACGATATTTGGAGATAAACACCCACGATATTAGGAGATAAACCTAAACACCAACAATATGTGGAGATAGATCCTTTCACCAAAATGCAAGACCAGCGCATTTGCGACGTACCCGGGGAAATGACAAGGAAATCGCTACTGATTGGACGGACCGACATCAGTAGAAAAAAGGAAAGTGGTTGTTGGCATTAGGTGGGCCTGAGAGAAATTAGCCCAGTTTTCTGATCCAACGGGTAGCGATTTCTCCAATCCCTCAGGAAAGCCCGGGAACCGTCGGATGAGGAATCTGGCGACGCGCTTTTATCGATGACGACATTGACATGAGAACGCCTCTGTATTTTATTCTCGTTTTTTCTATTGATTTATCACGCGGCTCAGCGCCTTCCTGGTGGATGCACCTTAGGAATTAGATTGGATTCGAATGGCATGGAATAGACTGCCTGTGCTTCCTTGCCATTGACCATGTCTGGAGTCTGAAGGGGAACAGTATCCGAGGGGGTAGATAAGCCATATCTGGGGAAAGAGGGCTTAAGAGGTTGAAGCTGAATTTCTAAGCCATATCTGGGGAAAGAGGGCTTAAGAGGTTGAAGCTGAATTTCTGTGCTCTGTGTTTTTGTTGAGTATTTGAGCTTGATTTGGTGGGTATTTGATTGTTTTGTTGGGATGCCGACGAGATACTGGTGCCATCAATGTCGAAGGTCTGTGAGATTAGAGAGAGGGCGCATGGAATGCCCACACTGTGACGGGGAATTTGTAGAGGAAATGGGTGGGGGGTTTGAAGATCGATTCCGCCCTCCAAGATGGATGGCAATGGGGGGTGGGGGTGATGAGAGCTTTGCTGCATTTTACGAGAACTTCGACATGGAGGCGGGGATGGGCATGAGATTCGATCGCGGGATGATGATGCCGCCCAGGGCGCCCAGGCGGCGAAGGCCTGAACACCATCATCATCATCACATGCAGATGGTGGAAGCCGTGCATGCCTTGATGAGCCATCTGCACAGGTCTCGTGATGCGGAGTCGTCCCGCGGGAGGATACAGCAGTTCCGCGAGCGGATCCCGCAGCCCCTGATGCCCTCTTCTGATCACATGCTTTTGTTGCGCGGACCTGTGGATGGCGGCGTGGAACTCTTCATCCCGCGGAACCGCAGGTATACGCTGGATGAGGTTATGGAGCAGCTGACTCAGCAGTTTCCTGACGGTGGCAGGTGCGGGCCTCCGCCTGCGTCCAGGAGCGCCGTTGACGCGATGCCGACGGTGAGGATCGCGGAGAAGCATCTGTGTATTGAGTCACACTGCGCTGTCTGTACCGATGAGTTTGAAATCGGGGGGGAGGCGAGAGAGATGCCGTGTAAACATATCTACCACGCTGACTGCATTCTTCCGTGGCTGGCTCAGCACAATTCGTGCCCGGTTTGTCGACATGAGATGCC
>ML794847.1:375179-385596 GCA_009831015.1 Picea engelmannii | reverse complement strand
GCATTTCAATAGATAACAACAACATAAGACAAGATCACTGAGAAATACACAATCACAAGAGACACAACATTTATCCTGAGAAACCCTCTAGGGGAAGAAAACCCAACAAAACTTCCTTATTATAGATAGCCAATACAATGCCATGAGATAACTCAAGCTAATACAAAAGATCCTCTCCCAAAGATGCACCACTCTCTCTCTCTCTCTCTTCTCCAACTGCAATTCCGAAACTCGTCTCTCAATGAGCAAGTGAGGTGTGTATCTAAGTGAGGCGCTAGCCTCCTTATTATACAAATCTGGCACGTGTGAAGTGTCTCTTTACTGGCAAGGCCGACTTCTCAAACTGGGTGGTTATAACCACCTTTATTATATTTCGGGGCCTCTTGATATATTCTGGGGCCGACTTCTTCTTTTTCCTTTTACAATTACATTATGACCAATCCACAAAAGGGGATTTGGTCCTTATACAATAGCCGACATGATCAATCCACAATGGGGATTGATCCAATGAATAATATATCAAATAATAATAAGAATACACTTTACAGTTACATTATTTCAACATAATGTGCCTATAATTGTTTCCAAGTGCTAACTTCTGAAACCCTAGGGGGATTCACCATCTAATTTGCAAGTTCTTGTTTGATTAATGCTTATACATCTTTAGAACTTGTCTCTAACACTTGTTTGGCTGTTATTATATAGAATATCTATTGCCCAAGTGGAAATATCCAAGACGTCTTGTTCTTTTACGCTTAATCTCTCTTGGATAGTGTTTTCATAATCTAAATATGAAATTTCTGTGTTTTAATTCATAAAACAGATTTAGAAGTGGAAGGACAGCCCTAAGCTTGTCCTCTCTTAGCATATAATCAAGTGGTAAACACAAGCATACATTGCACCTTTGATTTATGCTAAAGGTCTTTACTCTTTCTTCCCTAAAGTAGCTTGAAGTGATTTTAACCTCTTGGAAGTTTTATTGACTTAAATACAAATCTGAAATCATTAACATAGTTTATCATACACATCAAATTTGGCACACACATCAACTATCTCCTAACCTTTTTTTGAAGTGGATATAATTGTGAATCGTGCAATAGTTTCTAGTTGAATATCTTTCGATCATAATCACTGATTGGAATCCTCGTGTGTAGTCTTGTTACATATATTGTGGATTCACTAAAGTAAATCATATGATTGCATGGTTTTATTTCACTTAAAGATGTTTACTTTATTTAAATCGAATACCCCCCTTGGCTTCTGGGCGTTGGCCTAAAGTGCAGGAGAAAGTGTGTTAATTTCTAAAACCCAGCATGCATATTTAATTTGGCAATAGTTTTATACCTAGAAAATTAATCTTTAACCAGAAATAAAATTATGAACTATGCAACAGAAAATACAACTGAGTTTTTAACTTTTATATGCACAGCAGAAGCAACAAAAACCAAGCACGTAACAATACTAACACCAAAAATTACCTTGGAAACCTCAGTGTCGGTAAAACCAGCCAAGAGGGGATTTTATTGGCTTCAGAGGAAGAAAATAATTACAACAGCTAATTCAGAAATTTCTTACAGCCCAGCAAACTCGGCCTGTACAACCCTGCTTTTTCGGCCCTACTTTTTCTCCAGATGCAAATTCGCCCTCTTCCTCAGCCAAATTGCCCTCTTCGGCTCTCAGCTCAATGTGTGTCCTCACGCTTGCCTCAGACTCCTTTTTATCATTTTCACTTTACTCATTTCCCCCTCTCATGAGTTTTCTAGAAGATTCCATAAAAATCACTTTAACTGAAAATTTAATTTCCTCAAGTCATAAACTTAGGAAAGTTGAGAAAATAAAGCTAATAAAATTATTTGACTAATTTTATGTTTTTCTTAAGTAAAAACTTAGAATACAAATAAAATGTTGATCTGGGTATTAAGTAATGTGTCCTTCAGCATGCCTGGACAATTAGGCCAATGTTGAGACACCTTCCAAGCTACAAATTTAACACTCCCTCTTAGCGAGGAAGGTGTTTTGCACCACCCCCAACTTATCCATGAAGAAAATAAACTTGTCTTTCACCAAGGCCTTCGTGAGAATGTCTGCAACCTGTTCACTTGTAGGCACAAATTGTACCTTCATTGTCCCTTTCTGCACACAGTCCCTGATGATGTGAAACCTAATCTCAATGTGTTTGGATCTGTCATGAAACATTAGATTCTCTCAAACAGCTTGATGTAGCTTTGATTGTCACAGTGAATGACAGTCGCATCCAACTCCTGGCCAAACAAACCCATGAGTAGTTTACGAAGCCAAACAGCCTCACGTGTTGCTAAGCTAGCTGCCAATGTACTGTGCCTCAATAGAGCTCAATGCCACTGACTTCTGCTTCCTTCTGAACCAGGAAACAACTCATGATCCCAAGATGAAACATCATCCTGATGTACTCTTCCTGTCTACTGTGTTGGCAACCCAATCTACATCTGTAAATCATGTCAGCTTCACCCCATCTCCTTGGATGTAGCTCAATCCATACTCGACCGTGCCACGCATATATCTCAGAACATGCTTCACTGCCACCCAGTGTATCCTCCTTGGCTCAACCATGAACTGATTGAGTGTGTTAACTGCAAAGCATATATTTGGTCTAGTGTTGACTAGATACATCAGAGAGCCAATCAATTGCCTGTAAAGTGTAGGGTCCACTACCTCTGATCTGGATGCATCAATCTTCTTCCAATTGGTCACCATGGACATAGACATAGACCTGGAGTCCTGCATCCCAAATCTCTTCAAAATATCCACTGCATACTTCCTCTGTCCAAGGAAAGTCTAACCATCTCGCCACCACACCTCTAACCCCAAAAAGTAGTGCATCAACCCCAAATATTTCATCTCGTACTCTAAAGCAAGATCCCTCTTGCACTCCGCTATGAGCCTCTCTGAACCTATGAGAAACAGGTCGTCCACATACAACACAAGAATGAGCGGCTCACCTCCAACTATGTAGTAGAGGTTAGAGTCCACCTCACTCTTGGTGAAGCCCATCCCCTGCAAGTAGTTGTCTATCTGTGAGTACCACTCCCTGGGAGCCTGCTTGAGCCCATACAAGGCTCTCTTCAACCTGCAAACATGGGGATCTCTCCCCTGCACCTCAAAACCCTCTGGCTACTCAATATACACCTCCTCCTCAATGATGTCATTAAGGAAGGTCGTTTTCACATCCATCTGGTGGATCTTCCACCCCAACTCTACTGCAATCCAGATCACGGCCTTGATCGAAGTGTATCTCGCCACTGGGTCGAATGTCTCATCATAATCGATTCCCTCTTTCTAAGAGAACCCCTTGGCCACAAAGCAGGCTTTGAACTTCTCCACACTGCCATCCGTAGCATGCTTGATCTTGTATATCCATCTCAAGCCAATCATTGATTTCCCCTCCAGTCAGGGCACTACCTCCCATACATCATTCTTCATGATGGAAGCATACTCTTCCACCATGGAATCTGTCCACACCTGTTGTTGTGATGCCTCTTCATAGTTGGAAGGCTCGACCTCTAATAGCTCGCTCATCAGAGCCATATAATTGGAAAATCTTTGTGGTTCTCTACTCTCTCTTATAGAAATCCTAGGAGCACCCACATACTCATGTGCATCTCTCAAGGTCTTCTCTACCCATCTAGTCTTCCTCCTCCTAGTAGTAGAAGGAGTGTCTTGTATTGGAGGAGCCTCCTGCTCCTCATCCTGATCTACAACCTGATCATCTGTGTCTGCACCTATACCTACACCTGTAACCTGTGAATCCTCAATCTTTTGAGTATGTAGCTCTTGATCCCCTGCTGCTGCTAGAATAGTCCCATGAGCTTTCCTCAAGGCTCTGTCCCCCTCAAACTTCACATCCCTCCTAACCACAATCTTCCTCAAGGAAGGAATGTAGATTTTGTATGCCTTGGAAGTCTTGTTGTATCCAACGAAAATTCCCTTCTTAGCAGTGACCTTGACCTTCGTCCTCTTCTCTGAGGGGACGTAACAATAGACTAGGCATCCGAAAATCATGAATTGTCCAACTTCTGGTCTCCTCCCTGTAAAAACCTCCTCGGGAGTCTTCCTCCCCAACACCTTGTGAGGACTCTTGTTTTGTATGTAGACTGTAGTGTTGCAAGCCTCTACCCACAAGAATCTAAGAAAATATTGATCATACAACATAGCCTTCGCAGCCCCAACAATTACTCTATTCTTTCTTTCCGCCACCCCGTTCTGTTGTGGGTTGAACGAAACAGTCAACTCTCTCTTTATCCCAGCACTTGCACAGAAATCCTTGAAGGCCTTCAAGGTGTACTTGCCTCCATTGTTAGATATCAGTGTCTTGATCTTTCTGCCTATCTGGTTCTCCACAAGAGCTTTGAACTCTTGGAACCGACTGAAGACCTCGTCCTTGGGCTTCATAAAATAGATCCAGGTCTTCCTAGAATGGTCATCGATAAAGGTGACATAATACTCGTACCCACTCAAGGATGGTGATGACATGGGTCCACATACATCTAAGTGTATCAAATCTAGAATGCCTCTTATCCTACTGTCATTGTTCGAAAAAGTTGTCTTGGTGTACTTCCCCATAGCGCACCCCTTGCATACCTCATGATGTTATGTGTTGAAGTCTGGAAGTCTTGTTATTATCTCCTTGAGCACTTTGAGTGCTCCATGATGCAAATGCACCATCCTCCTATGCCACAACTCTGCCATGTCGCATGCACTGCTCACTAATGCTCGAGCTGGCTCAAACTGAAGCCTATACAACTTCTCTCTCCTGACTCTAATCACTTTAGCAGTGTTGGAGTCCTTGGGCTATATGTATACTCGCCCATCCTAAAATGAGACCACATAGCCCCTATCCTCCAAGGATGAAACTGATATCAGGTTCTTCGTCATCCTCGAAACATATAGCACGTCTCTCACCATCAATGGCTTCCTAGACTCCCTCTGAAATGTAACTATCCCATGGCATGTTGCCCGACACTTGGCATTGTTGCCAATCTCAATAACGAGGTCCAAGAAGTAATCTCGCACTCCAGTCATACGACTAGAGGCACCATTGTCAATGTACCAGACTCCACAGTTGGTTGAACTAGAAAGACATGCTATGAGTGTGAACTCACTCTCAAATCTAGTTGCAAACTCATCAACTTCTGTTAAAGTTGATGTTGCCATATGTGACTTCTTGTTTCCCTTCTTCTTGTTTGGGAATTGGTTGGAAAAGTGTCCTAGTTTGTGACAGGAAAAACATTTGATTTTATTGAAATCCTTCTACTTCTCTCCCTTTGAGGTCTAACCCCCACTAGGCCTTTCTTCCCTCTGAACTTTCCCTTGCCTGCTATAGCAAGGTTCTCCTCATCTTCAATCTTCGACTGGCTAGCCTGTGAAGACCCAACTCGCAGCTACTCCCAAGTAAAATCTGTTAATTTTAGAGCTGCTATTAAGTTCTTTTCAATTTACTAGAAAACAATAGCATACGTAGGATCAATGAGAGAAACACAATCACAAGGTACACAGCATTTATGCTCAGAAACCCTCATGGGGGACAAAACCCGGCAAAAGCTTCCTTAATATAGATTGCCAATACAATGCCAAGATAAAAGACCAAACACTAGACAATATCCAAGACTGAGCAATGCGCCTCTCTCTCCTCCTTCTTCCAACTTCAGAAATCTCCAAACTTGCGTACTAGATGAGTGACTTGAGTGAGTGAGGGAATGAGGCAACTTCTACTCTTATTTATACTGGTTGGCAAGCACTAGAGGTGTCTCTTCATCAAGCAGGGCCGACCTCTTCACTTAGTGGCTAAAACCACTTTAATTAGGCCTGGAGGGCGACTTCTTAATTAGCAGCATATGATTAGGGTTTGACCAATCCACAAAAGGGGATTTGGTCATACATAAGTCCCGACATGATCAATCCACAAAAGGGGATTGATCTATAAGATAATAACTCGATAATAAGTAGAATATTCTTTGCAGTTACAACGTTTCAACACTCCCCCTTAACAAGAAGGGTATTATACAATACAACATCATCAGGAGAAAGAGAGGGAAGCAACATCATCATCGTCTTGAACACTGGCCGGCATATCTATAAATCATCGGAAGTTTTTCTCATCATCGACAACATTATCATTCACAGCATGGAGTTGGAGCATCATCATTATCTACATCAACATCAATTAGTAAAATACTAATATAATATCATCAATCAGTACAAGATTGATACAACATCATCATCAACTGTTGAAATATTATAACTGCAAAGAGTATTCTATTTATTATTGATGTATTATTCATTAGATCAATCCCCTTTTGTGGATTGATCATGTCAGGTATTGTAAATGATCAAATCCCCTTTTGCGGATTGGTCAAACCCTAATTGTAATAGGCTAAATGAGAAGTCGGACCCCAGAATATATTAAAGTGGTTATAACCACCTAGAATGAGAAGTTGGCCCTGCCAGTGAAAAGACACCTCAGTTCAGCACCTGCCAAATTGTATAAATAAGAGAGGCCAGCGCCTCATTTGTTCACTCACTCACTTGTTCATCAAAGCGTGAGAAGAAGGAAGAGAGAGAGAGGCGCATTCTTGGGAGAGGACTTTTTGCATTGTTTGGTTTATTCTCTTGGCATTGTATTGGCTATCTATATTAAGGAAGTTTTTGCTGGGTTTTCTCCCCCATGAGGGTTTCCCAGGATAAATGATGTGTCTCTCGTGATTGTGTATTTCTCAGTGATCCTATCTATGCTATAGCTATCTAGTGAACTGAAAAGAAACCTAATAATAGCTTAAACGTTAACATGGTATCAGAGCTAAGCTAAAGAGAGCATCTTTCACAAGAAGAAGAAAAACGTCATGGTTGTCGTACATGAAAATTAGGGCTTTTTATTGAAGAAGGTTTTCAGCCTCAAAGTCATCTAGAAAAGTGCGCCCTAGCCCAAGGAACTCTTTGGCACCTTCAGCGTACCTTTTCAGTGGGTAGATCTCCCGAAAAGTGAAACCCTAGTTTTCACAAAGTACCAGAAGTACCAGAAAACCAAAAGTACCAAAGTACCAGAAGTGCCAGAAAACCAGAAGCAACAGTCCAGAAATCCGTTGATCAAGTTTGAAGGGGCAAAATTTGGATTTTCATAAATTTGACTGTACCAACATACTCGCCTCAGCTCAGCGCTTCCAGCCCCTGGATCAGAATTTCAAAATTTGAAGTTTGAAAAATTAGGGTTTTCTCATAAAACCCTAAGTTGCAGTTGCAGTTGCAATTGCAGTTGCAGTTTCAGTATCAGTTGAAGTATCAGTTGTAGTACCAGTTGCAGTCACCCTTGAAGTTATTAAGAGTTGGTAATTATTACCGTTGCTACCAGATGGTGCCACTACCGGCAAATGCTATCAGAGGTATGTACTCACATATGTTTAAATGGTTAAGCTTTAAAGGGTATTTGCAGGAGAAGGGATCTCTTGCCATAGATCCAGAAGGATCTCAAGATCCAACACATTCAGAGGGATAATGCAACCCAGGTTTGATTATTCTAAATATGCATCTATTTGCTATGACATTATTTTGATCTAGGTTGCATGTTGAAGCTATGACCATCATACTAACCTTTGATCAAAATCTAAGTCAAAGTATTAGATTGATTAAAGTTAAGATCATAGAGTTTATTCTCTAACCCAACCTTCTATCAAGATAGCATATTGTCCTAGTACAAAAGACAGGTTGAAGAAAGCACTTGTCATCTTAAGTGAAGGAGACTTGGAAGAAAAGCAACACTCTCATTCTTGAGGACAAGACACCAGGTTCCAGGTTTGATTAATTAAGTTGATAAGATTCAAAGTTGCACATGACAAGTTGATAACTACCCCTTTACAAGTAAACACTATAGTTGAGATAGCAGTCTTTGAAAAGTATTATACTTGGTAGCATGTGAGCATATTGAGATAAATGCTTAATGTAATCATTTGCTAGATACAACTAACATCTCCTCTAGCAGAAACTTCTTGTGTTAGTTCCAAGTTGCCATGGAGGAATGTTTGAGTGTTGACCTCACTTCGTATTGTATTTCTTACTTTTGATCTTTTGCTTCAGACAGGTCACAAGTGATAGCTCTAAAGGAGCTACTGTGATGATTATCCGTGCTATTGTTTTATCTACTATTATCAAAAGAGTATTATTCTTGCTTGTTTTATTGACCTTGTTTCAGGTCACAGGCGATAACCCTGAGGAAGCTATAGTGAAGGTTGCAGAAGGCAACATATTATATGAGACATGAAGCAAACTATGTACATGACCATATACGCTCATGTACATGACCATATACGCTCATGTACCAAAGAAGATGAACAAGAAGTTATCTTTTGAGATTCAAAGTATCTCATACGAAGATTAATTTTAGGGAGCAGAAGGCTCCAAAGATGACCGAACATTAGAGCAAAGAACTCACAGTAGACCTGTTCAAAGGATAATGAAGCCATTTTGACAGGAAGCAGAACTAGTTTGAAGCATGACTCAGTCCTTCATATTTAGATTTGGTATTTGTTATCCCCCACCTTTAGGGATAACTAGGAGATCATGTCTCGAGGCCCACAGGTCCTAGACATGGAGTATCGAGAGCAGGATTGACTTTAGCATGGCCCTGGAGGGCCCACCTTTTCTTTCTTCCAGCATCTTTATCTTGTCAACAGCAACAGCATCCATCACCATCAGCTTGGTCCTGTGTAAGAGATGGTTCTTGCTCCATGAGGTAATTAGTCCAGGTATCATGGTATGTGTCACTTTGATCATCAGAACCCTTGAATATGTGCATCTAATTCTTTTTATTTCTAACGGCTGCTTGTATCTTACGCTTGCCCACTTGACCATGTCTGGGGCAATTGACAAGATGCCCTAATAAGCCTGTGTCTGTAGGTTTTGGTTTGCCACTAGGGGGGATTTTTGAAAATCCATCCTTCGCTCCCTTCACAGCACCACCTTTTCATCTTGCTTCCCGCTCACTTATCCCATTCCACTTGTCCGAGCAATGGGTTCACCTATTTTCAGGACTGCACCTTATCTCGTGGGAAGAAGGGGCTAAAGGCCCAGAAGGTAAAAGCAAGCTGGTAAAAGATAAAAGCCTAAGAATAAAACCTCGAGATGCTTCGCCCAGGGATCCCCGAGAAAGCAATCAAAGGCTTCTCAGCAAGAAACAAGAGGGACCCGGAAAAGTAATAAAACAAGACCTAATTAGAGGATAGGGGTCTCATCACGAGCCAGCCTATTAGGTCCATGGGTACCTAGCAGTATGGCATTGCCACCAGCTGGTTACCACGCCAAGGCAGTGACTCTTGGTTGCATGGCAAAGGGAAAGGGGGTCTCATCACGAGCCAGCCTTCTCATTTCTGTGAAAGTACTTGTGGGTAACGCTGTCACCACTGGTCACCACGCCAGGGCAGTGTCCCCTGATTAGCTCTTGAACAAAAAGCAATAAAGAATAAAAGGCAAGAATGGGTTTGGAAAAAATGCATCCAAGACAGGTACAACTCACCTTCTACAATGGCACCCACAGGTAACATTTTTGCATCCTTGGCCTTCATTTCACCCACCTGCTTGGACATCCCCTGACCACATCACCCACTTACATGGCTTGGATGAGGTCTCTTCCGAGAACTTTCCTTTTCCAGTGGACACTAGCCCA
Organism: Picea engelmannii; assembly: GCA_009831015.1. Lineage (NCBI taxonomy): Eukaryota > Viridiplantae > Streptophyta > Pinopsida > Pinales > Pinaceae > Picea > Picea engelmannii. The sequence continues at coordinate 375,908 of ML794847.1, read as the reverse complement.
ATAGGACGCCTTGTCTTCTTCTCCAAACTTGTATTGCAGGCTTGTGTAATGTCTTTGAGCTTTTAACTGATGTATTAGGGATTTTATGCACATGTTTAATAAAATTGATGATGAGATGTGATTGACATTGCTATGATCCCTGTGACTGATGAGCCCATGGAGGGCGTAGCTATTGATGTGCAGGATCATGCCCGATGGACAAGTGCCATTTTGGACAGGTACACATGGGGAGATGATCAGTTCAGACCTCCATGGCGCTGAAGAGCCTATCAGATGGATGTTGAGACCCCATCAAGGGGTAGACACAGGACAGAGATGGATCAGGGGCTTTTCACTAGAGAAGAGGACGTTCCACCAGAGGAACCCTGACAGAGCTTGACCTAGGGGGATTGCCCCTTTTCTAGTGGGATGTTGGCCTTGGAAGGCCTAGGACGTCACCCATGATGACCATGACGTCATCCAGCCTTATGGACGTCTTGGGAGGCTGACTGGGCAGTATTGGCACGTGTGGCAAGTTGGAGAAGCCCAAGAAGGGCTAACATTTTGCTCCAGGATGCTCCATTAGCCCTAGAAGGGGCTAACGTCTCCCTTAAAGGGGCTTGACGTCTCTTTTCAGCTTGATTAGGGTTTTAATTTGACATTTTAATGTAAAAACAATATGATTTAGTGTTTTGGCCTTGTCGACCTTTTTCATGACCTAAAATGTAAATTTAGGTCATGGTACTGTAT
>ML794847.1:364650-375079 GCA_009831015.1 Picea engelmannii | reverse complement strand
GGTGGTCGAATTGGCATTTGACGCGTGGCAGACTTTGGTTGGTTGTTGAGGTGCCACGTGGCCCAATCATGGGCTGCCACGTGGCACCCTATGGTTGGTTGTTGTGGTTATATGTAAAATTTATTTGGTTTTACCGTGGGTCGAACCCCCTACCTCACCTCCGGGGAGTGGACTGGCAGGACCGGGCTAACCACCCGGGCGCCTGTTGGTGCTTATACCATATACGACGCCAATATTATTTGAATTTGAATTAAGTTTCAAACGGCGGGGAAAAGGGTCGGGGCTTAGCCCCAGCCCTCGGTTTAACATATACTATCACACGACCAGGAGCGCGGGGGTTTAACAGCGTGGTTGTATTGGAATGGGCTTGGCCCTTGGTCCCCGGGCAGGTCCCATATGACCCGGGACCGTTACCACACAGAGCGCGGGGGTTATAACAGATAGCCCGAGATTCTATGTTGATGCCACAGGACCAGGGGTTAGCACGAAAGGGCAGGGCCAGCGCATAGCCCGAGGGGCTAGCACTCGGCCACATAGCCCATATGACCATGCCAGAGGGGGCACGCGCCGAATGAAGGGGGCTAATGCCTATTTTTAAAAATAAAGTGGGTTTTTGGTTATGTATTTGGATTTTTCATTGATATATGCCTGATTTTAATTAATTTTCTCCATTTTTGAGAGATATTGGGCATTTTTGGAGCCCAAATTTTGGGAGGAAGTTGGAGATGAACAACCAACTTCAAATCTATATAAACCAGGCCTGTTTGAGGCCATGGAGGACAGTGAAGGACAGAAAAAGTAGAGTTATGCTGAAGGGAAGCCAAGCCAAAGCCATTTTTATGCAGGGAAGATATTGAGGAGCAGACGTTGTCGGGCCATTTCTTGGAGCTCCGGACATCCGTTTTGCGTGTCGTTTTCTTTGCAGGGTTCTAGAGATCTGGAAGAACATGACCAGATCAGTCTTGTAGCCATTTGGCATTGCAGCGATGTATTTTTGAGCTTTTGAACAAAAATAAAGAAGCCTTCCCCACAGAGACAAAGGCCCGAAGACGTAGGCAAAGTTGTGCCGAACTCCGTTATCAATCTGCGTGTTATGGTTCGCTGTCTATTATTTCATTTCAGATCTGCATATGTGTATATGGCTGTCATAATTCCTCTTCTTTCCTCATTCTTTCATTAAGTTTTCTCAAATGGTTAATTAACACATGCAAAATTAAAACTCAACCATAGTCATTAAACGATCTGATGGATCATTGGTACCATGAGATGATACCCCTAGCCTAAACCTTGGCCTCCTTTACCCTTGGTGACATATTCGGCCATATTAAATGACATGACTTCCCTATTTAAGTCTCTCTCTAGTCGGTTGGACCAATTTTGGGCCTTGTGCATCATACATCTCATTGTTAGTTACAAAAGCCTCATTTTGGGCCACAAGTGCCCCCAATTCCATTGGGGCACGTCTATTTATGATTTTACTTTGGTTGAATTCCCTATTTATTTGATGGTTTAATTGTGTGCTCTGAACAATGTCTTTCCCTATGTATACTGCCCCTGTGACCCGGTATTTGCACATACCTATAGAACAAAGGACCCTTTTTCTTGGTTTTACTTATTGTTTGCTCCAAATACTTACAGTGAACACCTGTGGTAAACAGTTACAGAAAGAGTGTGGGCTCCTCTTTCTATGCAACGAATAGTCACACCATCCAAGTATTCCCAGATCTATATATAGTACAATGTTTCCAATATCTCTAATTTTAAACAATATTCCAATTCTTTCGAGTTTTTTAAGTTGTCAATTTTTCTAAGCTTTTCAAGACCAAATTTATGTTTGTCAATTTTCGTCGATATTTCCAATAAGTTTCTTTCCAAACCCTTGGCAATATATTCCCCTAAAAAGAAATTTGCAACATTCATTTATACCACTCTCTTTCTCTTTATTAAGGTTCTCTGCCTCTCTCTTTCAGCTATAGATAGGCTAGAGCCTAGAGGTAAGCTAATAAGTAATCACCACATTGACATGCATTTATAAATATGTGTGGATTGTATATTTCATTCATCATAATATTCATCTCTTAACTTTTTTTGAAATATTTCATCTGAAATGTTAATTGTTGTGCATAATCTGGATTTATCTCCTACACTCTTTACTCAAGCTCTGGAGGATACATTGAATGTTTCAGTTGAATCTTAAACTTATTAAGTACCCAAGCATGATTACCATCTCTTGCATTTTCTTCCCACTCATAATCTCTTCTCTTCCCTTGTCACTATGCTTGCTTAAATTGAATGGGTGATGCTTTCTCCAGCCAATCAGATAGGATAAACAGAACAAATCAAAGCAGGCACAGCCTAATCAAAAAATAATGATCAGGCATTCACAAACTTCACCAAGTAAATGTATAGAGCCCTTAGATTGTAGATAGTTGTGATAGGTTGAGCAATCACTCTTCAAATACACCACCTTTAAAAGAGTATGTACTGAGCCATCCCCTTACTTTAATTTTCAACAATAAAATATGCTACATTCCTATATTTTCCTAAATTCCTTCAAAGACCATAAATAGAAAAATTCTGTAGGAATTTATATAACATAAAGTGAGAGGGAATTTTATCATTTATTTTAATAAGCATGCAAATGTCATGTGTTTTGTAGATGCTGAACTAAGGTTTGCATCTTTACAAATAGAACCAACAAGCTAAAACTTGCAAACAAATCCTTAAAGGAAGAGAAACTGCAACCAGATATGGTAAGTTGCATTTGCAACAGTAAAAATATGGCACTCTGCCATGTTATCTTACAACATATTCCGATTAAAAAAAGAAATTCACAAAAAACATAAGTCGAATTATATTGCATAATACTAGAAATAGACGTCCTTCCACATCAGAAGACATCTCAAAAGAAAACACTATCAGGCCAAATTTATCAATTTTTCATTACTTAAGAAACACACTTGACATGAACATTATTTACAGCTACTGGCATAGTAATAAAAAGAGGAATAAATATCAAATATCCTAAGCATCAGGTTAAGATCATTTACCGTTGTTGAACCAGCATCAATGCTGTTCGATACCAATTCCTCTACAATCTGTGCAAAATCTGATAAAATTGTACTGGAGCGCAGAGAGTTGAAAACTGCCTCGGGAAGACGAGCAATATACCCCATCTTTAGTATATTGATTGAATCCTGCCAACAATGCTTTCATCAAAACTCTACCAGAGATCACAGGACATACTAATGTTATCCATTATTTGAAACAGAAAGATATCAATCAAGAATTCCAATTATATTCTTAAGGTCATCAAAACTCTACCAGAGATCACAGGACATACTAATGTTATCCATTATTTGAAACAGAAAGATATCAATCAAAAATTCCAATTATATTCTTAAGGTCATCAAAACTCTACTAGAGATCATAGGACATACTAATGTTATCCATTATTTGAAACAGAAAGATATCAATCAAGAATTCCAATTATATTCTTTAGGAAATCTCTCCGACATGTTTTGGAAGGATATGCAGCAGCTGTTGTTGCTTATGTGGTCAGATTGACAAAATTAATGTAATCTCACATTTACTATGGAAAATGGAAAGTGAAGTAACTTACATCCACCAAATTGTCATATACTCTAGATCAGACCTCTGGGTATTGCATTATATGGTAGAATAGAATCACAGTAGTAATCATGTTCCCGGGATTTCTCTGGTCTTAAAGCACAACAGAGATCATCTCAAAAAGAAAATCAGGGTAAAACAAAGGAAGGACAAGCTGCGGAAGATAACCACTTGAGCTATAGTAGCTAATTGAGATGGTGACTCAATGACATGGACTGGGAGGAGAATGAAGGCTTTGAAGATCTGCATAGACTTAAAATCCATTTGGTATATTTATACGTGTGTTGGGGGAATTAAGTATGCTATGATTGACTTGTGGATGATTGAAGCCAAAAATAACTAAAATCTCCTAAATAGAAGTCCTACCAACACCTGTGGGGATGCCTAAGAGCTAAGTCACCTGGTTCATGTTTGTGTTTGAATTTGGCAACTATGTAATTCAAAAAAAAATGCCCGCACAAGAAAATACGATAAAATTCACCTTTACAATCGGCAAATACATATCAATGTGTGTATGTTTAAGTTTAACAAAAAAAGAGACAAATCTTAATTTTTTTTTTGCGCTTTTTATTAAAAATAAATGCATGGTGATCAAATTTGCACATGCTAGAGATTTGGAAAATTTTAATTTTGGGGTGGAAATTCACTGCATACAGTGATGAAGCCTAACAGTGTTCAATAAAGTCTTTGCTAAACAATAAATGGGTTATCAGAGTTGGTTTAGTTTTTTTGAGATATGCTTTGAAAGATATAATAAATACAAAATAAAATAAGTAAAAGGATAGTATAAAAAAAGTGGATGCCAAGTGGGTCACTATTATAAACACATAATGGAGGTATTAAAAGAAATTCCCATGTGAACTAAGTGCCTAGATCTCACAAATACTATATCAAAATCACCCTTTGGCCCACAAATCGATACATCCATACAAAATTTTAAGGTCTGATATTCAAATCCCTAGAGGGTTAGCTACATTGATATAAGCATAAGCAGTAAACAATTAAGCACCTAGAACCAAGATTGCAGAAGAAGGTAGAGGGTCATCATCATTCGACTTCAAGGGCCACACCAAGGATTTGGGAGATTCCTCTACCACTAGGGGTCTCACCCATCATTACATTCCTCCTAAAGCCACATTGTGTCAAAGATCGCCAATGGAATACCTGAAAATTTGTCATCCAAGGGCTAGCAACAGGTTCATCATGGTGGCCATAAGTCCAACACCGATGTTTCCGTTTTCTCACTTGTCAACCTACACGCTGGTGTGTCCGAAGCTGGCCAAACCACTAATCAACTGGGGCACAAGATCTAGCTAAGGAAGGGTCAACTAGGACCCTACTCATCATACATGGAATCTTGCCCCAAAAATCAAGTAGCTAGTGCAGACACTCAATGTCCAAAACAATATTGTCCACTTGGACATATATGCACAACAAAAGACTATTCATAATTACCAGTTTGTCAAATCGGGAAAACTCTCATGGCTTCTACATTCTTGAGCTAAATATCATTACAACATTTTCAAACATGAAACAAAATATCTACCTGCTAACCCCTAGATTTTCACCCTTGAAAATCTGGAGGGTTAAGAGCCAGCATGTACTATTTTGGCTGGCAATCTGAGATTCTCCCAGAGTTTAGTACTTATAGTTAGCAGAGGTTGGTTCCCATGCAAGACAGGTATATGATTGATACATGGTTGTTTGGTTCAGAGCTAGATTTGACTTGGTTTCCATGCATTTTGAGAGAGATGTCTATATGCAGCAGGTGGTGCCAATTTTTAGGAGACACGGTTTGAGTGAATCTCTTGACAGTGTGGCGCAGTTCTAAGCATATAGTATGAGTCCTTGCATGATTCTAGACCCGATGACACTTTTCCAGGTGACGTGCAAGAACTTTCTATTTTTAGCAGGTTTTGCTCTAGGCCCTGGATTCAGATTCTGAGCATGTAGTATTGATCCTTGAGACATCCAGAGTATTTTGGATCTTTTCCGGGACGATGTGGCATAGGTTACTATTTTTAGCAAGTTGAGCACCAGGGCTCGCATGTCAGTTTTGATTGCATGCTTTTTCCATGAACATCATATTCATCCTTTCTGCAACTCCATTCTACTGAGGCGTATATGGAGCAGTCTTATGCCTTGCTATACCGCACTTCTTACAGAATTCTGTGAATTCATTTCCGCAGAATTCTCCACCGTTATCCGTCCTTAACACCTTAAATCTCTTCTCTGTCTGACTCTCCACAAGAGCCTTGAACTCTTTGAATTTGTCAAAGACTTCAGATTTCTTCCTGAGGAAATAAATCCATGTATTCATTGAGAAGTCATTTATAAATGAGACATAGTACACAGATTTTCTCAGTGATGGAACCGACACAGATCCAAACACATCACTGTGCACCAACTGTAAAATTCCCTCCGCCCTCGTTGCACCAAAGGGGAATCTTAATCGATTTTGCTTCCCATATACGCAATGTTCACAAAAATCAAAATACAAATAATAGTTAGACATACCTTCAACCATACCTTTACCATGTAGAAGTCGAAGGCCCTTGGCTTCGATATGTCCCAGTCTTTGATGCCACAACATAATCTCTTCTTCAGAGACTATAGGATTTTTTTATTCTTCGGCTCCAATCTCAGGAACAGCGAAACTATTGCACTCGTCACTAATAGTGCTTCCTAGCAACTTATACAGGGTTCCAATCCGAACTCCCTTCAGCAACACCATTGCACCATCCGATAGGTTTCTTTCTCAAACACTATTTTTACCCCTACATCGTCCATTTTGGTTACAGAAATCAAATTTCTGGCCAATCCTGGGATGTGCAAAACACCAAGGAATGTTTTAATCCTTCCATCCATGAGCTTCAACTTGATTTTCCCTTGTCCTATGATTTTGGTTGTCGAATCATCACCCAGGAAAACATCACCTCCATCATACCTTTCATATTCGCAGAACCACTCCCTATGAAGAGTCGTATGAAAGGATGCACCCGAGTCGACCAACCATGCCTCATGATCTGCATTTGTGCTTGAAGAAGCCAAGTACACATCCCCTCCATCCACAGAGGTTTTTGCTTATGTAGAAGGAGCATCATCAGATCCCTTCCCTCTCTCAACACTTTTGGATCTACATTGTTTCTTATGGTGCCCTTTTTTTCCACATCTCCTACATACCTTTACAAATTTTCCGAGAAATTTAGATCTTCCCTTAGATTTAGATCTCCCACTTGAGGACATAGATCTATTTCTTTCATCAGAGCGTCCTCTTGCAAATAAGGAATTTATGCTTTTTCCTTCCATGTTTTTCCGTCTCATCTCCTCCGACAACAAGGATGAGACCACATCGTCGAAATTTAAAGTAGCCACAACCAAACCATCCCACGAGTCTGGTAAAGAGGACAATAAACTGATACACTTATCTTCATCAAAAATCTTAATATCGACAGATAATCGCTGACTTACCACCGTATTGAAGGCATTCAGATGCTTTGTCATCGAGTCTCCATCTTTCATCCTCAAGTTGTACAGCTTCTTCTGCAAGAACAGTTTGTTTACCAAGGACTTAGATTGATACAAAGCCCTTAACTTATTCCATAAAGCCTTGGTTGTAGCTTCTCCTGACATATTCAGTAATACTAAATCTGAGAGGCAATCAGATTGTGCTCTTCGCCTTCCGATCCAACTTTGCCTAGTCTTATGTTGACGTTCCTGTAGGTGCAGTACATGTATCCACAACGATCCACTGATATTTGTCGACCAACAAAACTTCCATCTTGAGCTTCCACAACTCAAAACTTTGCCCATTAAATTTCACGAACTGTATTTTCAAACTGCTCGCCACTTCTTTTCACCTAAAGAATCGATACCGCAAATCTCCCACTGTAACAAGGTTTATCACAGACCCAAGCCAAACCCTTAGCCACAAAGGCATCCCCCTGAAGCCAATAACAGCTCTGATACCAAACGTAGATTTTAACCTAGTACAATAAATTACTGCAAATGGATTCTTAATAAAACAGAAAAGATACAATGGCACACACACACATATTACACAAAGATTTTTACCCTGGAAACCAAAACCGGAAAAACCAACAACATGTTTAGAGTTGCACCTCTAATTCTTTTATTCATCATCTATCTTCATTGTTTACAATACAATATATATAAGATCCCACGACACCAAAACCCCTAATCCATTGACCCAGATTAGTCAACAACCCTAATTCCTTAACTGGAATTAGAAAACCATTGGCCGAAAAAACGCCAAAAACAGACGCAAAAAACGCCAAAAAAAAAATTGGGAACTCTATCCCCCCCCTACTCCCATATCAATGTACAGTACATGGGATCAATCTTGCAAAGAATATAACACATACGCAACAATTTCCCCCTAGAAAAACCCCCATTATTCTTCGCTACAAATCCAATAAAAGGTTATTGGAAAGGATTAGAAGATTCAGAAGAACATGTCACAGCACATACAGAAAGACAATCTGCCAAAATAGAAACAAAGCACATGCTAAAGGAAAAAGCTCATGAATTGAAGCAAACAATCAAACAAACTATAGAAGAACTAAACCAAGTAAAGAAACAGTAGTTTGAGCCGCAAATGGATATGAATGAATCTTCAGATGAAGAATTGAGCAGGTTATATGAAGATTGTTATAGTGTGACAAATCAAGAAAAGAATGGGATAGAGGAAGCCACGGAACCAGAGCAACCTCAAGAAGAAGCAGAGCAAGCAAAAGACACATCAAGACAAGAGATTTCATTGTTCAGCACTGGCCCAAAGATGGAAAGCTACAAGATCACTATGAGTATTCAATTGATTAGATATAAACCATATGAATTGGATGCTTTCATAGATTCAGGAGCTATGCTTTCATGTTGTAAAACTTTGGCTATCCCTGAATTTTTTTGGAAGCCTTTCCAGATAAATGTCAAAGCCATAAATGGTTCTAGAGTACAAAATCGCTATCCCTGAATTTTTTTGGAAGCCTTACCAGATAAAAGTCAAAGCCATAAATGGCCTATTTGCACAAGAGGCCTAACTACCCATCTAAATTTATCTGAGTTTGATTCTGGCTCAGATATCCTCTTAGGACAAGACTTCCTTAGAGATCACATGCCATTCACTTTTGATAAAGGTTTAATGAAATTGAAGGTCCAAGGTCAGATAGTTCAGATACCATGTCTTGATGACTATGAGATAAGGATCCTGCCTCCCCCAAAAGACGAGGATATGAATATTGTTGCAAATAAGCTTCTCAAGATTAAGAGAATCTATAAATAAGCTGAATTAAAGAAAGAGAGCTATCTAGCAGACATAATAAATAAAATAAAGTCAAAGTGTTGTAGTGATCGCCCCGATGCTTTCTAGTCAAGACAGCAATATTTTGTGGACTTACCCTATGCTGAAAATTATAAAGATATTCCACAAAAGTCTGCTACACATCCCATGTCTTCTGCACAGCAGGACATGTACAAAAAAGAAATAGCAAATTTGTTAGAAAAGGGTTTAATTGAAAAGAGAAGAAGCCCTTGGGAAAACCCAACATTCTATGTTAATAAACACTCAAAGCAAAAGAGAGGTAAACATAGACTGGTGGTCAATTATGAAGATTTTCTGAGGTCCTAACAGGCTGCCAACTAGGTCTGTCTTTGACCTCAAGTTGGCTCTAGCCTCTAAGTTTCAACTGTCATACACTTCTTTGCTGCTGTTTTATAACAGCAAACTGTTCAGGAACTGTTCTGTTGTTTTAGTTAAGGTTACATAAGCTTTAAGGTGCTCTAGCATGTAGTTTTAGTAGCCAATAGGTTAGCACATGCATACCTTAAATATATAACACACCTCTTGATATTTACATCTGAAATAATGTTGTTCTAAACTCTAGCATACATGAAAATGCACACAAAGGTTTTTGGTCAACATGACCCTGGATAAAACCCCCCCGGGGAAACCCAGTTTGGAATATAAATCTATATATGTGATGTAAAGAATGTGAGATACAACAAGTGCATGAAACAAATGAACCTAATACAATGGCAGCTCCTCTCAAGCTACTATACAAGTCCAAGAAGGTGAATGCGACCAAGCATGGTGCGCCCTTCTCCCTTGTTGCTCAATCCCACTGAAAGCTTGCGCCCTTGTTGCTTGAAGCTTTGTAGAAGAAACCCTTACACACAAGTCTGACCTTGTGTGCTACCTCTCCAACAAAACAATCCTCAAAGCAATCTGACAAGAGTAAATCCTCCCTACTAGATGTGCACCCTCCTCCTATAGTGCGCCCTCCTCCAAGCAAACATCAACACCACAAAATAATGGAAGCCAAAGCCTCCTAGAGCCCTCCATGGAAGGAGGCGCCCTTGAAACCCTCATCCATTGCTTCCATTCCCATCTCCATTGCTCTCCTCTTCCTCTCCAAGTGAACAAAAGATAGAATGAGCCTATCTTGGCCCTATGCACCCCTCTTGAACCTCCATAAGAAAGCCTAAGAGATGGATGGCTAAGATCTCTCCATCCATTCTCTAATCAAAGGTTGAGATCATCCCACAATAATCTCACTCACAAACCCACTTTGGGTTAAGTTCCCTATGTAGGTCTCACACTTCAAGGGTGACTAGGTCACTCTAGGGAGGCGATCCCAGTGACCCTAGGGGGGATGAGAAGGATGAAGGGAAGTGTAAGGAATAATTAGTCACCCACAAAGTGAATAAGTAGTCACTTTTGCCTAAGTGACAAAAATTCAACTTTTTGACTTAAGTCAAAGTTGTATTTGTTAATGTTTTA
>ML794847.1:318894-348955 GCA_009831015.1 Picea engelmannii | reverse complement strand
CACTTGCTCATTGAGTAAAAAGGAGATCAACTTGGAGAGGGGTGCATTATGCACAAGAGAGAGGCAATTTTTTGAAGAGAGAAAGAGGAGATTTTTTGAAGAGAGAAAGAGGAGAATTGCTTGAGGGTTTGGAGAGAGACTTTGCAAGGAGACAGAGGAGGCTTCTACACTAAGATTGGCACACACCTTCAGCATTGCAGAGGTCTTTTCCTATAGATCTGATCAATGAAAGTCTTATTTTTAGCAGTTGAGTCTAAAAAGTGTATTTCATGCATGCATGACTTAGACTAAGAGTAATCTCAAAAATAGATTAGGTTTTTGGACTCAGCTATAACTTTAAAGACAAGTCAAGATAGAGAATTCAAACACACACAAGAACACTTGAGCAGTTGAGCAAATTGACCAATAGAGAGACGGAGAGAGAGTATGTAGACCAGAAAGAGGCATTTCCAAGCAACACGCAGTCTAGTACAGGGATCCACATAGTTTCATACAGTTGTACGGAATTTCATACAATGGTACGTACGACACTATACAATCATATGGATAGGTCTGTACAGCGGTACAGATAGGTCGTACAGATTGTTGTGTAGGTCGTACAACAGTTTTTTGTTGTTTTTGGTTTTTTCCAGTAGTTGCACCTTTCAATCAGGCTGAAAAAGCTAAAGTTTGAGATGTTTTTTGGTCTCTGTGCAATGTTGTTTTTTGGGCAGCCTGTGGAGATTTCCTTGTAATTTTTTCGAAAAAATGAAAAGCAGATTTGAAGGAGTAATTACCAATGTACGTGTGAAATTAATTTGTATGCTTCCACTATTTGATTTCCAACTATTGTGTGATAAATGCTATGGTCTGAAATTTATTTCTACAATAATCAAATTTAGCAATCTACTTGTTTAATTGAGATCATAAGGACTTTAGTCACCTAGGGCATGGAAATTTTCACATGGTATCAAAGCTTACATCTCTGATTGAGATTCTCTAGGATTTGTAGCAGTAAATCAACTACAAGGAAGAAGGACCAACAGTGAGATAAGATAAAGATAAAGATAATTTTATTAATGTCCAACAAATGACCACAAAAGTAGGTCAATGGGACTGAAAGCTACAACAAGTATGAATACAATGTGGGAGTGCAATCACAACTCCTAGAAAATGTCGAAAATAACATAAAGGAAGAAACCTAAAGTAGTGTAGCCTCATAAAGTAAATAACAATGACAAAGGTACGGTGATCCAAAATAGAAGTGAGTATGCCCAACTCAAAAGTCGAGAGAGAGAGAGAGAGAGAGTGAAAAAGAGGTATGACGATGCGGCTTTCAAGGTCTCCCGGGGGGCGAACTATACATTAGCTCGTTGTCGATGTCCTTAGGGACTATCGAGGGGTCTGGTTGTATGATCCTAGGGGAGTTGTAAGAGCAAGGAATACACATAGCATCTGAGGCCGAAGAAAAGAAACTTTGAAGTTTGGATAGATCTTTGACAGCCTATCTAAGACTGGGAGGTGGTTTAGCAAACGAGGGCGCCCTACTCTAGATCTGTCTGGAGCTCATCCCTCTAGCTCTGGGAGGATGTATGGATTGATGTAACGTTCGGCACCTCCGAACCGCTCTCGAAGATAACGATCTATCTCCCCGAGGGGAGGCTAAGGAGAGACACGAGGTCTCACCAATCTACTATCCAGTGCACTTTGGGACTTAGCATGTTGCTTATTGCTCCGATCTAATGGGTCCAAATGAAAGTATGAGGTGATCGTCCTAGTCGTCCTAGGGCAGGGTGGGGCCTGCAGGAACTAAGATCTGTGGTTGAAGATTTCCCTGATGAAGAGGGCTAGGCATCTCTGGTCCTGGTATCAGAAGAAAGTAGAGAGTGAGCCCCCTAAGTCCTTATTGTTGAGATTGGATAGCAAGGAATGTCTTCACCATGCATGGCATCCTAGCATGGAGGAGGACAATGAAACTTATCCAAGTTGATGGGTTAATATTTTTCTTAAAATTGTACTTAGGAAAAAGTGCATTAAATGGGTTATATTTTAATGTTGACTTAATGAGTACTTTTTATAAAGTTAAAGTGAGAAATAATTTAAGTTGTGGTCTTTTAATCTTGACCATTGATCTCAGAAGGTGTATGAGGATCAATATTGGCCCTCTATCCTTTTGGAGATAGGGTTTCTCACCTGCTCATTGAGTAGAAAGGAGATCAACTTGGAGAGGGGTGCATTATGCACAAGAGAGAGACAATTTTCTGAAGAGAGAAAGAGGAGAATTGCTTGAGGGTTTGGAGAGAGACTTTGCAGGGAGACAGAGGAGGCTTCTACACTGAGATTGGCACACATCTTCAGCATTGCAGAGGTTTTTTCCTATAGATCTGATCAAGAGGATTTGCAGAAGGGGGGCATACATTTGTTGAGGAGGTTTTGTATTTGGCTGGGTTGATTTTATTGTAAGAGATCTCTATATTTTCCTGCTCAATATTAATAAAATCCAAATCTGTTGCATTGGTTTTCCCTCGTGGGTTTTTCCAGGGACGAATAGTCCAAAAATTACTTGTGTACATGTGATGTGATTGTTGTTATCGTTTACTGTTAAGTTCCTGGTTATTATTTTATGTTGTGTATTATTTATTTGTGAAGAAAACCTGGTAGAATCAGTTAACAGAAAAATTAATTGATTTAGTGAACTGGGTTTGAAGAAAATTCACATGGTATCAGAGCAGGATTGTTGAAGAAGAAACAATACATTCAGATCTGTAACACAGAAGTTCAGATCTGCAACACAGAAGTTCAGATCTGCAGTAGATAAGTTTAGATCTGCAACACAGAAGTTCAGATTTGCAGCACAAAAGTTTAGATCTGCAACATAGAAGTGTAGATCTGCAAAGGAAAACATAGATCTGCATTAGTGGAGTTCAGATCTGTAAAACAGAAAGGTATATTGCAACACAGAATCATTTTCAGAAATGGCCATGACCTTGAGAATGGAGGATAGGCTTCAGGGTGCTCAAAACTTTGTCACCTGAAAGGAAAGGGTCACTATGGTTTTGGATGTCAATGATGTCCTTGACCATGTTGATGATAGGGCTACAGCTCTCACAGATGCAGCTGCATTGGTGACCTGGAAGAAGGGTGAGGCTAAAGCCAAGAGCATACTCCTTGATGTGGTAAAGGATCACATAATCCCTACCTCACAAGGAAAAAGTTTGCTAAGGAGGTGTGAGTTGCCTTGAATGACCTTTACCAAAGTAAAAATGAAAACAGGGTGATGGTGCTTAGGGAAAGACCGAGAAGTACCAAGATGGCTAAAGGGGAAGGTGGGGTTCACTACCTTACTCGACTTACACAGATCAAGGATGAGCTAGGCAAAGTAGGTGAGAAAACTGAAGAGTCTGAGTTGGTACGTGTGGCACTGAATGGCTTTTCGAAGTCATGGGATGTGTTCGTGCATGGAATTGTAGCTCGGGAAAAACTCCCTGATTGGCAGCGATTATGAAATGATTTTGTGCAGGAGGAGATCAAACTTGGTCAGTCTAGCAGATCTTCATCTTCACCACAGATTGTGGATGAAGAAGGCTTGGTTCTTGCAAGCAAAGGGAAGGGAAAGCAGAAGAAAAAGAAGGGTGGAAAGAAGAACATTGACTTTTCAAAAGTCAAATGTTTCCAGTGTCACAACATGGGACACTTTGCCTCACAGTGTCCAAAGAAGAAGAAGAAGAACCGACCGCAGATGGCAGCTTCAGCAGCAGTGGATGAGTTTGCCAAAAGCTTCGAGGAGGATTTTTGCTTCATAGCTTGTATGTCTAGCGCAATAGTCTCAGACATGTGGTTTGTGGACAGCGGAGCATCTTGTCATATGACAGGGTGCAAGGATTTTTTCACTAGGGTACAAGAGGGAGGTATGAATCTGGTTATAGAGCTCGAAGATCATAAGCGCTACAAGGCGCAAGGGGTTGGTACAGTTTCGTTTCAGAGGGAGTCGAGTAAACCACTCCGGTTTGCTAACGTACTATATGTTCTGAGGTTGAAAAAGAACCTCATCTCGATCTCTACTATTGAGGATAAAGGGTATGAGGTCAGCTTTCATAATGGAAGGGTGTTCATCAGGCCAACAGGGTCAAGTGAGAAGATGGACAAGATGATTGGGGTTCAAGAAGAGAAGGTGTACAAGCTTCAGTTTCAACCAGGGAGAGCAATAGTCAGTACAACCAAAAACATGGGAGAGTTGTGACACAAGAGGATGATGCGCATACACTTTGGTGCGTTGGGGCACTTAAGAGTCAAGACAAGCAGTCACAAGGTTGCCTAAGTTCAGAACAGAGAGGCATGACCCTTGCAAGGGTTGTGCAATGGGCAAGTATGCCCAGAGACCATTTCCACCGAGTGAGCACATGTCCAAGGGAGTATCGGACTTGATACATTCTGACATATGTGGTCTGATGAGCATGGAGTCAGTGAGTGGCTTCAAATACTTTGTTCTATTCATTGATGACTACTCCAGGAAAACCTGGATATACTTCATGAAGGCTAAGGATGAAGTCTTCGACAGATTTCAGGAGCTTAGAGCTCTGGTTGAGAATCAGACTGGCAGGAAGATTCAGGTGTTGAGATCAGACAACGAGGGTGAGTACACCTCCAAGGAGTTTATGGATTATTGCGCAGCAGCGGGGATCAAGAAGGAACTCACCATTCCTTACAATCCTCGACAAAATGGAGTGGTCGAGAGAAAGAACAGAATCATAGTCGGAGCAGCACGGGCAATGATACATAATCGGGGTTTGCCACTGTTTTTATGGGCAAAGGCTAGTCACACGGCTATTTATATTCAAAATAGGAGTCCCCACACAATTTTGGGGAAGTTGACACCTGATGAGGTATTTATGCAACTTATGCAACTCGACTTTTACAACTTAAGTTTAACAACTCATTCAACTTGACTCTTATACATGGAAATTYRAATTTCTTCATGGTGGATGGTGTTACACGTGCCAACGCACTAGATCAATACATTTRCATCATTTGCAATGTCAGGAAGATTGTTTGTTTCTAGCTCATAGGAATTTTATGTTCAACCTAACTTTTGCTAGATGCCTGGACTTTTGCTCATGGCTCACAAGGCTTGACTAGGCTCACAGAGGTTGTACGTTCCCCATAACTTTTGCACTAAACTATCTATGCTCACGGAGGTTGTACGTTCCCCCTGACTTTTGCATTAGACTTACATCTTGACTCACAAGATCATATAGCATCTCATTCATCCTAACTTTTGGTTTGACTCACAGAGGTTGTACGTTCCCCCTGGCTTTTGTCAATACCTCACAAGACTGGTTGATTCTCCAAATCTCCTTGGCTAGCCTCAGGGTGGCCCATATGGCCTCTCATTGGAGAATGATTGTCGATGCTACCAAATTTAACAAGTGTAGCACCTGCTTAGCAAAATGATTCCTTCCAAAAGTTCTCATAAATTTGGTTTTCATCGTGGGAATTACCTTAACAAATTAATGTAGTTTGTAAATGTGTCTGATGAAAACATTAGTTTGTTTACTATTTCTAAGTGTGCTCTACAAGCTAATGAAATGGGCATTATTTCATTAAGCTATCTACTACCACAAATCCTTTCCTTCAAATTTGGATAACCACATCATCAACTTTATTAAGATTTCCTCCCGTTTCTGATCAAATATATTCAACGATTTTGCTTAGCTATGGGAAGCATATTTTTGCACCTTCGACATTGGCATGTATCGCATTATATAACATTCCTTGATAAAGGAACCTCATGACCCTGCTTCATAATTTGTTTCTTATGTTAAAAAGTTGAGGGTGAGCATATTCACTCTTGGTATTAGTATTTAGATTATGTTATTTCTCCCATGACATTTGGAGTTATCTTTCGAAGTTTATTTTCCTAATACTTTGATGGTTTTTCAGGTATGGTCATTCTTTATGTATTTTGCTTATATCTCATTACTTAACTAACTTTGAGTGATACTACCATAGTGTACAAGTTGAGGTTGTCATTTTAGCAAAACAATGGATCAGCAACAATGATGTCTTTCAAGTTTCCCTTCTTATAAAAAATTTCAAAATCAAAATCAACTACAAGTATTTTACGGATCCACTTCTGTTGTTCCGTGATGACCCTCCTTGTTTTAATATGTATGAATGCTGTTGTGACTTATTTTAAAGAAAAGTTGCTGCCCAATGTATATTGTCACCATTTTCATAGCATATGTGCAATACCTGACATATCTTTTATTGTTAAAAGATTTGAGTAGCTTCTTGTGTTTTAAATTTTGTTTTCCAAAGGCTACAGATTGGCTAATATGAACACAAAACAACAATACAAATACTCACATACAAGAATAGAAAAACCCGAGAGAGAGTAAACATGCAAGTAGCAAGGAGATTGGTGCAATGTACACATATGTTGTACACTCAAAAGGAGTACAAAACCGAGGGAGAGTCATAAGTTGACCATGTCTCCAATAAAGTACAATTAAGAGGTGAGTGATCAAATTTTACCCAGTCACATATGAATTATTTACAATGACATAGGACAAAGATAAAGTACAAAGTGTAAAACACAATTACAATACATAGTCTAACTAAGTTCAATATGAACTTAGGGACTAACTCTCATCTTTGGCAATCTAGAAAAAAGATTGCTCTGAATCCAATCAGAGTGAATGCATTTTGTCACAAAAGCTTTCTTGAAGTTAGTCACTAAGTTCGCTATGAACTTTGGGACTAAGTCTCATCATTGGCAATCTTGCAAAAGGATTGCTCAGAATCCAATGCCCGAGTAATCACATTCTATCACAATGTTTTCTTGAAGTGAAATGTTGTAAGGATAGACGAACTTTAGACTGTTGAAACAATTGTCAGCTCATTTTTTAGTAATTTGGGCAGGGATGAAGTAATTTGTGGGTACCCCCTACATGCCTACATGTGTATTTGCAGTATTATCCAAGCAGCCCAAGAAATTATCAAGTTGGTAATGTTTTTGTGTATGGACTTTGTTGTCCCTACCTTGGTCTTGGCAGTGTCCACCTTCATGCCTTCAGCTGAGAATATGTGGCCTAAGTAACCTAATTCTTTTTTCCTGAAGCAAAGAAACCCGAATTCCTAAACATTGACAAGCCTTATTCCATGTGTATAATATTATGTTACCTTCGTTGTTCGAAGTCTAGGAACAAGTTGTGAGACATTGAGACCTTAAGATTAGTAATTGCAACGCACACTAGTCACTGGGAAGGAGGATGAAGCGAAACGGTCAAAAAAATTTGGCACCGAGCCAAGCAAGGCGGGGCAATTTAATACCTTTGTTTCCTTTCAATTTATAAAAGAACATGTAATATATGGAAGATTAACTATTTCAGTCTGAAAGGAATCACCGAGCATCTCACTATAGAGGGTTATGCCCTATGGATTCCTCATTCGGAATTCTAATTCTAATGAAATTGCCGAAAATACAGTAGGAAACTGTAAATGACACACAATTTTATTAATAAAAAGCAAGGCGTTAAAGAGAATAACTAATAACCTTTTCCTGGACCTCTGCTAACATGAATTCCGCTGTAGACCTCGCGTTGTCGCCCACCGGAAACATTCATTCCAGATGAAGAGTTCGATTCCTGCCGGCTCTGCTAACTTCCATGGCCATAAGGAACCAGCCAAATAATTGACATTACGCTTCTAAAATGTAAAGCAATACCCGTCCCCAAAAATGCAGGTCACAGTTGGGACTCGGGAGGCCAGCAAAACAAAATTCAATTGCGTTTGGGTTTATATCAATTTGGTGTGGGGCATAACAGATTCTCTCTCTGAATTGTGAGAGAGGAACCGCGAGAATCTGAACAAAAAGGTAGGGTTCAGGATTTGTCAACATGAAAATTTAAATAAATCTGAATTGTGATAGAGAACCGCGCGAATCTGAACAAAAAGGGTGGGGTTCAGGATTTGTCAACATGAAAATTTAAATAAATGTTAGTAGCATGGTGACCTGTTTAAGCCATTTTAAGTCGGCAACCTTTTTGAATTTCAAAAATATTAGAAGGGGTTTGGGTTCTACACATTGGAAATATGTTTATAATATTATAATCCATATTCTATTTAATTATAGTTTATGATTAACATAGCAGTTTGGCTTTCCTTCTTTTATGCAAATGTCACTCACTAACTTTCTCACTAACTTAGATATGTTTAACATTTTTTTATGTTTTAAAGTATTTTTTTATGATATAAATATATTTATATAAAATTATTGTTCTATATTGGTTAAGAGAAGTTGTGAGATTATAAATTTTAATATACCATGATTTTTGTGTTAATGGTGATAATCATAAAAAAGTGACATTTCTTATTAACATAATGGTGATAATCATAAAAAAGTGACATTTCTTATTAACATAATGGTGATAATCATAAAAAAGTGACATTTCTTATTAACATAATGGTGATAATCATAAAAAAGTGACATTTCTTATTAACATAATGGTGATAATCATAAAAAAGTGACATTTCTTATTAACATAATGGTGATAATCATAAAAAAGTGACATTTCTTATTAACATAATGGTGATAATCATAAAAAAGTGACATTTCTTATTAACATAATGGTGATAATCATAAAAAAGTGACATTTCTTATTAACATAATGGTGATAATCATAAAAAAGTGACATTTCTTATTAACATAATGGTCCAATGGTTGTGGTGTGGGTATGCTTATTACTTGGTCTTTTCGTTTCCTCTATAAAAAAAAATAAAAAATATTTTATTAACAGTACTCCACAATACCCCTTTCACATGTCTCCCTACAAAATGTCGATTACTAAGTCAAATATGTCTAACATCTATGCATCTTTGAATTGTTTCTATGACGTAAATACCTCTCTCTAAGTTTTATGATCACAGTCGATCAAGTTCAAATTGGAACGCCCAAATCTCCAAGCCAAGCCAGGGATCTTGTCCCCCTACCAAAGATATTGAGAAGGCAACAAAGGCTTTGTGTGTAGCGAGTGAATGGAACGGGTGTGTAACTATCGAGGTTACCCTACAAATGAAGATACATGAAAATAACACGGCATATGGAGATTAGTACGAGACATTGTTATGTTCTCTTGTTATCAATGTTATCACATGGCATATATTATTTTCAAGTTTGCTCTTTTTTTTTATCTTGCATAATCGTTCCCTTTCACCTTTGCAAATTTTACCAAATTAGAAGATTAGAGAGTAATAGAAGGAGCAAGTCTTGTGCATAACAATAAAAAGAGGTTGTTCAATGTGTTTATGGTGACATGTTCACTCATGAGTTACTATCCCAATAGTTTGACCATTACTATCATCAAGGCTAATATAGGTACTCAAGGAAGGAAGGTGTTGCAAAAGCTTTTTGATTAAAATCAAGTATCACGCCACACAGACGAACTAACGAAACTATTTGAAGTGGAGAATTGTCTCTATTTATGAATTATAATCGAGACTAACTAACTATGTTAACTATAATTAGATATATAAAAAATAAAGTATTGTCTATGGTTATTGACTTTGTCATAACAAGAGTAACAATGATGATAGTTAGCAAGATGGTGGAAACGATATGGAAGAGAGTTTAGGGGATCATTTCTTTAGGACCCTGGAGGCAGTGTTCATGTGATATGCGTGAACAAATGTCAGATTTGTAGAGAGAGTATGAGACTCGTGAGATGTAAAACACATACACACTATAGAAAACAGATTGGGTGTGACTAATTGGTGTGCCATCGTCGATTAATTCATTGATTTGATCAGGAAATGGAATTCACAAAGGGAATGGCATACATGATGAGAATAGTGGAGATAAATCCTAAATTTACTTTGACATTGGAGACAATTTATGATGATGTGTTCAATATAAGTCAAGAGTTTGACCAAATGGTCAATGTTTTCAATGAACATGTTCCTACACATTGAATCACATCACCACTGAGTGCAAAAGATCAATGTAATCAATACTCTAGCAAATCAAGCTACAAGGGCTTCAGATAAGGACTGCCTAGAATAAGAAATTAACCATCTCAATAAGGTCCTATTAAACCACGGATACAATGAAAAATACATTTTTGAAACAATCCAAAAACATTGATGTGGAAAAGATAGAGATCATAACACATTAAGAGATAATCATATAACTACTCTTTCGTACATTCAAGGCACTACCAAAAAGATTGACAAGATTATATGGAAGAGAAACATAAAGCTATCCTTCTCTCATTTGAACTCTTTAAGAAATATGTTAGACTGTGCATAGTATTCGATTGAGCCAAAGCTTCATAGAGGGGTTTATGTGATTCCATATTCTCATGGAAAAGTATACATTGGAAGAACAAGTCACTCAACTAAAACTGGGTTAAAAGAACATAGTGCAAATATTCACTATGAAAGGATTAAAAAGTCTACAATTGTCGAACACTCTGACACTTCCAATCACCATATATGCCTAAAAGATTCAAGAGTTATAACAAGAATTCCTCATTACTATAAAAGAAAAATTAGAGAGGCATTAGAAATTGAAAAATATGAAAACAATATCAATCGGGATGATGATTTAAAGTTGAGAGAGGCTTGGAAACTAGTAGTTCAACATCTCAAAAACCTAGTTTCTTCTTTGTTTTTTTCAACGACTTGATTCACAATCATGCTTATCCGTTGAAAACATTCATGGTGGATTGAATTATAAGTAGTAATACCATTAAGGAAAATTGTGAGCTTTTTAAAGTTCTCTTGGAGATGAACCAACTTTGAGGTTCAGAATGTTGAGATATACTCACCATCTAAAGCAGATTCTCCATATTTTTGTGTGTGAAAAAATAATCATGATGTTTGTCTTATTTTCAATGTTTGCCTTTATCTAATTGAGAAGGCTTCGCATTGGACTATTTGACAATGAATAGGTAATAAATGTTGGATAAGAGAATGAAGATACTTGCATGGGGAAAGTTAGAATCCATGTCTCTACTCTAGATCATGTGACATTGGAACAAAAATAAACCCAATGCAACTTGTTAACATGACATGTACATAATCTGCAACCCTAATAATTAAAATATGAACTCCCTTTTCCCCAGAGTAATCAAGATGAGGGTATCTATTATGTTAACATTTTCAAGTTTTGTATTAGAATTTACCTTCTCTTTTGTTTAAACATTATGTTATAAGACTTGTACTTAAGCTCATTCTTTGTATAAAAATCATGTCATTCACATGGGCCATAACCTAGCACAAGGGTTCTATGTTGATTACGGTGTTTGCATGGAAATGCCCCATCCCAATCATGGGCAAGCTTAACTTGTAATATTCTCTATTTGATACTACAAATTATGACATTTGAAGATGCTATATTGGATATCATTCCACATTAATACTCCGCTTGGGCAAGAAGCTAAATAATCACCTCGCTTTTTAAATTAAAGTGGAGAGTGGGGTCAACCATTTCCTTCCCAAAGCATGTTCATATCTCCAACTCAACATATTTGATCGAAAAATGTTTTGGTGACTACTTGATGATGAAATCCTAGTTCAATCACAATTCTTGCTTTATCTTGCAATTCCTTCTCCAAATCACTTTGGCATTCCCATGTGTGCATTCTTCATTTGGTTACTTTAACATGGTAGATGTCCAATTTTGTGTAGTGTCTAAGACATTGCATAGGAATCGAAATAATACCATAGGATAAATGTCATATTAGAATATGGTCAATTTATTTGCAAATTAAACCACAAAGAATCCCTCACAAACATATGTTTTTTTGTTGTTGTTATAATGGTAACCTGGTTTATTTTAGAAAGTTGTGTCAATAGTTATATTTGTAGAGTGTGCACATACCTTGGTGGTTTGTCCTTATCAAACTTGAGAACAATTTTCCTCGTTTTGAATCAATTGTTGGACTATTTTCCTCCCATGTGGATATGGATTGTAAATGGGGATATTGAAATTGTGCATTCCTTGCTTCGTTTAAAAAGTCATTTTCTCCATCCTAACAAGATATGAGGTGTTTGTTTCTTTGTGGGAAATTACACCATACAATGGAATGGGGAAAATCTTGGCCTGTCATGAGACTTAAATAGATGATCACATGGAGACAAGTAGACAACAAAGAACAAAACCCAATATAGCTTAAACATATGGTGTTGTCAAGAAGAAGAAGCATCTATATGCCTGCATGCTAGTGGAATCTCAAGTATCTTACCAATCCACAATAGTCTTGTAGATTGTAAGAGAGATGTCCAACCTTTTCTTGTTAAAGAACCACAAGCTCTCGATGCCATAGTCATTGCAAACACAAACTTCAATTGGAGATTTTAAAACATTACAAAGATCTATTACAATCCATATAGAGGTTGCAAACACAAACCTTAAATGAAAATTTTAGAACAATATAGAGAACTATTGCATACCATATTTTTGTTTGAAATCATGTATATTTGGCTAAATTAATCCATCTTTTGAATGGTTTAAAAAAAACTCATTTCAAGGTTTATATAGGGACTTTATACTTTCGTCCAAAGACTAAGCCATTTTTTACTTGTTTTGGTAGGAAAGGTTAGTTTATAGCTAAGAGACACATGGAAAATAACCAAAGCATGCATGCAACCATGTGTAATTTAAAACAGCGCAGGGGAGATCAACAACCTCAACTCTCTAACGATCTTGGAGCTTTCTAGTTTTGAGATAGAACCCTTCCAATGCATGAGGTATCAAATGTGCTACACTAGCTCAAATATATGAACTAGTGGTGACTCAAATTGATAAATGGGAAGGGAACATCAGTCACAATTCTATACCAAATGGCACAATGGACCTTAATGTATTGGTATCGAAAGAAGAGGATATTCATAATCAATACCTTTCTAATTTGACCTTATCAAAGAAAGATTGTAATAACCATTGTAAAATAACCACACACACGAACTAACGAAACTATTTAAAGTGGAGAGTTATCACTATTTCTGAACTATAATCGAGACTAACTAACTGTGTTAACTATAATTAGATACATAAATAAATAAATATTCTATGGTTAATGACTTTGTCATAACAAGAGTAACAATGATGATAGTTAGCAAGATGGTGGAAACGATATGGAAGAGAATTTAGGGGATCATGTCTCGAGGACCCTGAAGGCAGTGTTCATGTGATTGCATGAACAAATGTCAGATTTGTAGAGAGAGTATGAGACTCGTGAGATATAAAACCCATACACATTATAGAAAACAGATTAGGTGTGACTAATTGGTGTGCCCATCATCGATTGATTCATTGATTGATCAGGCAATGGAATTCACAAAGGGGATGGCATACATGATGAGAATAGTGGAGATAAATCCTAAATTTACTTTGACATCGAAGACAATTTATGATGATGCGTTGAATATAAGTCAAGAGTTTGACCAAATGGTCAATGTTTTCAATGAACATGTTCCTACACATTGAATCACATCACCACCCAGTGCAAAAGATCAATGTAATCAATACTCTAGCAACTCAAGCTACAGGGGCTTCAGATAAGGACCGCCTAGAATAAGAAATTAGCCATCTCAATAAGGTCCTATTAAACCACGGAACAATGAAAAATAAATTTTTGAAACAATGCAAAAACATTGATGTGGAAGAGATAGAGATCATAACACATTAAGAGATAATCATATAACTACTCTCTCGTACAGTCAAGGCACTACCAAAATGATTGATAAGATTATATGGACGAGAAACATAAATCTATCCTTCTCTCATTTGAACTCTTTAAGAAATATGTTAGACTGTGCAAAGTATTTGATCGAACCAAAACTTTATAGAGGGGTTTATGTGATTCCATATTCTCATGGAAAAGTATACATTGGAAAAACCAGTCACTCAACTAAAACTGGGTTAAAAGAATATAGTGCAAATATTCACTATGAAAGGATTAAAAAGTCTACAGTTGTCGAACACTCTCACACTTCCAATCACCATATATGCCTAAAAGATTCAAGAGTTATAGCAAGAATTCCTCATTACTATAAAAGAAAAATTAGAGAGGCATTAAAAATTGAAAAATATGAAAACAATATCAATCTGGATGATGGTTTAAAGTTGAGAGAGGCTTGGAAACTAGTAGTTCAACATCTCAAAAACCTAGTTTCTTCTTTGTTTTTTTCAACGACTTGATTCACAATCAACCTTATCCGTTGAAAACATTCATGGTGTATTGAATTATAAGTAGTAATACCATTAAGGAAAATTGTGAGCTTTTTAAAGTTTTCCTGGAGATGAACCAACTTTGAGGTTCAGAATGTTGAGATATACTCACCATCTAAAGCAAATTCTCCATATTTTTGTGTGTGAAAAAATAATCACGATGTTTGTCTTATTTTCAATGTTTGCCTTTATCTAATTGACAAGGCTATACATTGGACTATTTGACAATGAATAGGTAACAAATGTTGGATAAAAGAATGAAGATACTTGCATGGGGAAAGTTAGAATCCATGTCTCTACTCTAGAGCATGTGACATCGGAGAAAAAATAAAC
Source organism: Picea engelmannii (assembly GCA_009831015.1). Classification (NCBI taxonomy): domain Eukaryota; kingdom Viridiplantae; phylum Streptophyta; class Pinopsida; order Pinales; family Pinaceae; genus Picea; species Picea engelmannii. The sequence continues at coordinate 334,410 of ML794847.1, read as the reverse complement.
CCAATGCTACTTGTTAACATGGCATGTACATAATCTGCAACCCTGATAATTAAAATTTGAACTCCCTTTTCCCCAAAGTAATTAAGATGAGGGTATCTATTATGTTAACATTTTCAAGTTTTGTATCAGTATTTACCTTCTCTTTTGTTTAAACATTATGTTATAAGACTTGTACTTAAGCTCATTCTTTGTATAAAAATCATGCCATTCACATGGTCCATAACCTAGCACAAGGGTTCTATGTTAATTAGGGTGTTTGTATGGAAATGCCCCATCCCAATCATCGGCAAGCTTAGCTTGTAATATTCTCTATGTGATACTACAAATTATGACATTTGAAGATGTTATATTGGATATCATTCCACATTGATATTCCGCTTGGAAAAGAAGCTAAATAATCACCTCCCTTTTTACATTAAAGTGGAGAGTGGGGTCAACCATTTCCTTACCAAAGCGTGTTCATATCTCCAACTCAACATATTTGCTCAAAAAATGTTTTGGTGACTACTTGATGATGAGATTGTAGTTCAATCACAATTCTTGCTTTATCTTGCAATTACTTCCCCAAATCACTTTGGCATTATTCATTTGGTTACTTTAGCATGGTAGATGTCCAATTTCGTGTAGTGTCTAAGATATTGTATAGGAATCGAAATAATACCATAGGATAAATGTCATATTAGAATATGGTCAATTTATTTGCAAATTAAACCATGAAGAATCCCTCATAAACATATGTTTTTTTTTGTTGTTGTTATAATGGTAATTGGTTTATTGTAGAAAGTTGTGTCAATAGTTGTATTCGTAGAGTGTGCACATACCTTGGTGGTTTGTCCCTACCAAACTTGAGAAAAATTTTCCTCGTTTTGAATCAATTGTTGGACCATTTTCCTCCCATGTGGATATGGATTGTAAATGGGGATATTGAAATTGTGCATTCCTTGCTTTGTTTAAAAAGTCATTTTCTCCATCCTAACAAGATATGAGGTGTTTGTTTCTTTGTGGGAAATTCCACCATACAATGGAATGGAGAAAATCTTGGCATGTCATGAGACTTAAATAGATGATCACTTGGAGACAAGTAGACAAGAAAGCATGAAACCCAATATATCTTAAACATATGGTGTTGTCAAGAAGAAGAAGCATCTATATGTCTGCATGCTAGTGGAATCTCAAGTATCTTACCAATCCACAATAGTCTTGTAGATTGTAAGAGAGATGTCCAACCTTTTCTTGTTATAGAACCACAAGCTCTCAATTCCATAGTCATTGCAAACACAAGCTTTAATTGGAGATTTTAAAACATTACAAAGATCTATCACAATCCATATAGAGGTTGCAAACACAAACCTTAAATGAAAATTTTAGAACAATATAGAGAACTATTGCATACCATATTTTTGTTTGAAATCGTGTATATTTGGCTAAATTAATCCATCTTTTGAATGGTTTAAAAAAAACTCATTTCAAGGTTTATACAAGGAATTTATACTTTCGTCCAAAGACTAATCCATTTTTTACTTGTTTTGGTAGGAAAAGTTAGTTTATAGCTAAGAGGCACATGGAAAATAACCAAATCATGCATGCATCCACGTGTAATTGAAAACATCGCAGGGGAGATCAACAACCTCAACTCTATGATGATCTTGGAACTTTATAGTTTTGAGCTAGAAGCCTTCCAATGCATGAGGTATCAAATTTGCTACAATATCATGTGTTGCTCAAATATATGAACTAGTGGTGACTCAAATTGATAACTGGGAAGGGAAAATCAGTCACAATTCTATACCAAATGGCACAATGAACCTTAATATATTGGTATCTAAAGAAGATGATCTTCGTAATCAATACCTTTCTAATTTGACCTTATCAAAGAAAGATTGTAATAACCATTGTAAAAGTTCAACTACATTCAAGTGAATTGTGGATACAATTCTAATAGGCCAACAAGAATGTTGAAGTGAATTAGGAGACATGCACATATGATGAATTAAGAAGGAGAAAGGAGGATTGCAATGTTGTGATTGAAGTCTAAATATGAAATCCTTCAAGGATCAAGGAGCAAAATCTTAAGGATTTTTCACCGACACAACAAAGGTTCAAATCTTGCGAACGAGAAAAGTGTTCATAGTACAATGTTACAAAATAACTACAATTAAAAAGACAACTACCAAGTGAATGATCTCTAGAGAGAGTAAGTCCATTACGATAATACTTCCATGGCATTTTTTTCCACAAACAAAAGACCGATTAAGGGGGTTAATTGTCTTTAAAAAATGGGTTAAGGAGTTTAAACTTGTTCAAAGCATGTTTCGATACTTAGAGAATGCATACTGAGAGACAAAAGACCGATTAAGGGGCTTAATTGTCTTTAAAAAATGGGTTAAGGAGTTTAAACTTGTTCAAAGCATGTTTCGATACTTAGAGAATGCATACTGAGAGAGAGAGAGAGAGAGAGAGAGAGAGAGAGAGAGAGAGAGAGAGAGATGGATGTTGTGTTGTGTGTGTGTGTATAAACATACACATTTCCATATATATATATGGATATGCGTGTGTGTACTTACACACAGACACATAAGGTTTAAGGTTTTTACATCTTGCAAAATTATTTCCATAATTTGATACTATGATTATATTATATTTCATTGAATCTAAATCCATGTTGTTCTTAGAGACCTTCATTATATGTAGATTATTATAGAAAATTCAAAGAGCCTACGAAAACAATATAATAATATATAAAATGCAGTCAATACATATGTCTAGTTGAATGAATGCCAATAGTGTTTTCAACCAATAACAACAAGCCATCTCCTAAGAACCTGACTAGTTATGTTGGAGTCTTTCCAGATGGTCGTGATTGCCTTAATGGTGGGCCTATCTTTGTACTCCTTTGAAAACCCCACAAACTAACAATGCAAGTTAGGATTCAACTCCTACTAAACTACCCATTAGGAAAGATGCCTCCCCTCATCGACCAACATGGGCAATGTTGTAATCAACAACCCAAAAGTTGTTATAGCCCAACCCATGAACTTTCTCTTCTTTCCGCAGCATTCCAATCCTTTGATGTCAAAAACTTATTTATCCTCTATTGATGCCAAATGCCACTATAATGCTCAATCTCTTGCAAAGAGAATGAAAATTATAATTATGCTTTGAATTTAAAAGACTTGGAGTTACTTGTTGGTGTTATACATAACCTTGTTTATATGCATTATCATCTATGATCAACCCCCCCCCCAAAAAAAACACCATCTCGAAGAATCAAATAACATGCCATACAAAACAATATTAGCTTAAAAACAATAATACTCCCAACTGTGGGTGCCTTAAGCCATGTAACTCTAATGTCTAGACATGAACTTATAATAAATAACATTGAATGTTTGTCTGATAGTAATAGAAAACATCAATATCATGATACTATTAGCTAAAGATAAAAATGGATGTTATTTCTAATACATGTAATAAGAAATCCCAAAAACAATCATATCACATTGTTGAACAACTTGTCATTGTAGAAGTAGGCAAGTTACAATTATATTGACACAAATAAGGTTATCACTATAAGCAACATTTGGTAGAGATATACAATTAAATGTTGCTTTTCTATGAGGGGAGAATGCTACATAGGTAACATGCAAGTATTTAAGAAAATTGGAAAAAAAAGAATTGATTGGTGTACCTTTCTTAAAGCGGTGATTTTTAATGCTTATTATTCATTTGCATGTAGTCTAATGCTATATCATTCTTACAGTTGTAAGCAACCTTTTGGCATTAACCATAGAGTTGAAATCCAAGAATTCTACATAGATGAGATCTAGACATTCTACATGAAGAAGAAATCTAAGTCATCATAATTTTATTCACTCTAAGATTTTTATAGAGATGAAATCTAGTCATCTTATGTTGATAGAAATATAAGAATTCATAATTTCCTTCAATATCAATTCCTTATACATTATAAATTGCATTTACAAGTAGACAAAGTCAGAGTTGCTAGAAACTATGCTTCATAATGGCATGATATTCAAGTAGTTTTTCATTGCTTTATCATCTCAAACTCCTAGGGTTTTCCTTAGGTTTGCAACACCAATAGACACATATTTGTACAACCCATTAGGATGTGGCTACATGTACCTTATCATCACGAGCTCCCAAGGTTTTTCTTGGGTTTGCAACAATAAAAAACACAAATTTGTACCACCCATTTGGATGTGGCTACAATAAGCTACCTTGTAATTATAGCGATCACATATATAACAATTGGAAGCTAGAAAGACCCACAAGGCATTGACTATGTTAAACTGGAGTGAAAGAAGAATTAGTAAATATTTTAGTGCAAGGAATGCCTCATTAACCACCTATGTTTCACAATTGTTATCCATATGAGATTATTCAAAATTTATAAAATATACAAAGTTGACACCGTATCAAAATTTTATAATCATTCCACATTGAAAATATTGCAAGCATTCTACTCCATACATTCAAAACAATGCAAATCATCTAATCTAGTAAATTGCGATAGCTTTTGCATTTCCTATATTGTACCAAAAAACAAAAAGATAAAGCTTTACTAGACGAACATATAACAATGCCTAAATTTCATGTTTAAGCTAGTGTTACTATTAATACATATGTTTATTAATCACATTTTGGATTACTACAAACATTCATTGAGCAGACAAAATCATTTGTAAGCTCACCACCACAACCAATGATAAAAAAGTAACCTACTATTTGATTTAGACAATGAATATTACAATCCATTCATAGCCTAGAAAACACACTAAATTTTACATTCATTGGTATCCATCGTGAAGGAGTAAGAGTGAGTTACTAAAAGATCCTTGCCATATTTATTAGAAGCTCCTTCTCGAGGATAGTGATCAGATCCACAACCTAAATTGAAACAAGTTGAGATTAAACTAGTTAGACCCTCTTTTTAAATAACTTATCTTGAAAATTTTAGTTATTAGTGAGCTGGTATCTTGATAGAAATTTTGGTTTAAGAATTTTGAACTATACATTATAAAAGTGATTGTAGTGCATAAAGAGGAATGTCTTTCCTTTCTATCCAAATATATTACTGTGATAGCACTAATAATATCATTTCATATGTTTATGGCATATTCAGATTAACCAAAAACATTGTGACAATTTCATGTACATGTTGTAGAAACCTTGGTTAATAGTGTAAGATAGGTTGAGGTAGTAAACTTTGCTCATGCATTTGGGCAGACATAAAAGTTTCAAACATCTTCCTTCATTGAAGGAATATCAAGGGATGCTACGAAAGCATCTTAGGCAAGTTAAAAAAAATGGGAATAACTCTACTCCCGCACATGTGTAATTGTATTTAGTGCTATACCAAATCTCTATACAAAATGTGTTGTTATTGAATAAATATTTTGGTTTTAGTATAAGTGATTATATCAAAATTTTCCTTTTCACTGATATTTTCATATGTAGCTGTAGAATGAATCCAATTAAAAAAAAAATGCTTGTAGAGCATTGTAAAGTGCATTGAGGAGCACAAACATAAATAATAGCTCTCACCAAGTCCTCTTAAAAAGCATGTAATTCAATTAGAGAATTATTAACCTAACATAAAAAGGTTTGCATGTATTGTTAAATTTGAGCTTAAGTATCCTCATGCTAATGGAGGAAATGCTACTTTGTATATGCCTCCATTGAGTGCAACTGAAAAGAACTCTAGCTCTGTATCATTCTTCCAATGTTGCAAACATGGGTGTTGATAAAATATGACTACCTGCCATTTGGAAAATTCAATGGAAGGGTGAGAATGCCAACTTTAGAGAAATTTTAATAGCATATGTCATCAACGTTGGACTGTACAATGAATAATGCAGACCCATGCAATTATTACTCTACCATCCCGTGCCCTATGGAACCCACTAGTTCATAGCTCTATTGATCTACCTTGCAATATACAAATCCACTTTTCTGTCGTGACAAATATTTCGAATATAGAGGCGACTCTTATCTTAATCCTCCTCCTCAAACTCTTAGTCAAGAATGGTGTTATGTGAGTGGGAGTGAAGATCCATCGAGATCACATTCATAATGTTGCCCACCTACACCAAAAGTACAAGTTCCTTTGGCTATAAGGAAGAGTACAATAGTTGCTTCAAATGCACGGTTTGTAGAAATCTAGATAAGGACTGCTCATTTATGTTCAAAAAAGCTACCTCTACCTTCATTAATACACATTTAACGTGTAATTAACGGAGGGAGGGAATGACATCCATCCATGATCCTCTGTAAGTGCCTTCTCTATAACAAATTTTTATTCAAGAAATGTGATAGTTATAGCCTTTTTATGAAGGGATGAGACTATCCTTAAAACATAGTTGAATGAAAAATGAATTATATTTTTCTCATCTAAAAAAATCTAATAGAAGATTAGGGAGTTGTGAAATTCTATGGAATGTTGGGTCATTGAACCTACCAAAATTACAATGAAACAAATTAATAGATGTATATAAAATCAAATAAAAAATTATGGGTTGTTAAGGCCCCTAAGACCCTATGTTAAGGATCTAAACGCTCAATTATGATTAGTTTATTAGTTATGATTGCGTCGGCTTAGTGGTAGGTTACATCATGCTCACTTCATCTCCTATTTATAATAAAGGAGAATCACTTGTATGCGCATCTCATCTTGTCTTCTGAATTGGATATATTGTAAAAGGAGGTTTCCCCCTCATCGCAGACTGCATTCATTAACATTTTATCATTTTAAGACAATTGATCATAACATTTGGAATAAGAGCATTGATCTTAGGGTTTTGTTGCTTCAAGCGAGTCATTTTGGAATTTCCATTGCAATTTTTTTATAGGATGCTTCAGACAACAAAATTTTGAGGTTACTTAGGAGACATATCAAAGTACCTATGGTAAAAAATTTAGGTTGTGGGCCATTATACATTCAGAGATATAGCCTATGGAAGATATGGTTTTTTTCATCTTCCAATCTATGAAGTTGGGTTGGTTCATCCCCCAACTCTGCAGTCTCCAACGAGGAGGGCGCAGTAGGTACTGCACGACTAACTTGAATAGCTTGTTGTATCTCCTTCAGCTCCCTCTCAACTCGTACATACAACTCTTCTTGCCTCACACCATATCTCTGTAAGAGGTCCTCAGACACATCCTCCATCGCTCCGCAGACTAGGCTTATATCATCTTCTGTGAGGGTGGCCTCCATCTAGGGTTTACTTGCGCGGGTGTTCTTTCTTGCCGGGGGTTTCTGCGGAGAATCCTTCCTCTTCTTCTTTGTTTCTATCTCGGTAGGGGGGTCCTTTGGTGGCGTAACTTTGGTTTCTCCTTACTTTTCTCCTTTTTCCCTTCCTCCTTCTTGATTTACTTCGTCTCCTCCTCCTCCTGTGGGTGAGCTAGGACCACTTTCCTCCGAGGCACTGTCCTCTTCGTCAGTCTCTATGTCTTGGAACTCCTCCCTTTTCTTCTTCTTCTTTGCGTTGTTCTGTCCGACATGCTCGACCCGGGTGACCAAGGGGCTTCCTATGATGTCAGGGTCAGAGAGTTCTGCATCATCGACCTGTATAAAAAACTTTGTTGGCCATTCCTTGGTGATCTCCTCCATATCTTCATCGGTCAACTTATAGTAGGATTGTAATTGCTCCTTGCTCTCATCTGTGCGTGTAGTGATATAAATGAAATGTTGATATAGACATAACTTAGCTAATGGTCTGTACTGGTGCAGTTTTTGCGAAGTCATGCGAGGGAACGATTCTATGGCAACCTTCAGCTTCTGATAGTAGGCGTGGAAAACTGCGTTCGACTGCCACTGCTTTGAAATGTCATTCGTGTACCATAGAGTGGAGAACTTCACATCCAATGGCTCCAAAGGTTCTATCTCCGGAAAGGCAGCTCTGTTATAACCTTAATTTGCACATGACATGCTTACCTGGCATCAGGCCATCTCAGATTCCTTCTTTGCCAAAACATTGTTGAACAACTCTTCTTAAAAACCCCTTTTATAAAGGCCCACGCGCCCTGCTCCATTACTACACGCGTGCACATGCTAGCTAACCCAAGACAACCCGCATGTACCTACAAAAGCATGAAAAAAGGAAAGTTGTTGACGAAACACACAAATTTGGGTAAGTTAACTAAACCTTTCGGCCATGCATGGTTGGTCATTCGACCAAATACCTAGCTCCTTCTAACCTATAAAAGAAGGGGTAGGGGTCCCATTTGAAAGGAGGAGAATCATAGTAAAGAAACTATACCTAATTGAGCATTCCCTTTGTCCCAACCTTTAGCCATCCTTGTGCAAAGAGAAGTATAGAGCAAAGCAGTTGGAAGACAGTGGAAGAAGAGCCCAGGACCAGGATCGAGGAGCAGTAGCTAACTTTATCATTGTAAGGTATCATTGTGAAGTTAGTAAAAGAATTGTTTTTTCTGTCCCACCATATGAGATTGCCATTATTGGAATATTGATTGTATGATTGATTAAATCTCTAACCCGTTAGTTCATAGATCAAATGCATGTGGAGTTCTTTGTTTGTCTTTAGTGAATGCAGGTCAACATTCAGAGGAGAGTTGCAGTCAAAGAACGACCAAGCGCGAAAAGGGATCGACATCAAACATGAAGAATAAGGTACGTCAACTTAATCTCTTGAGCCTTGTATTTACATATGAGTAATGGGGGTTTATGCATGGGATGATGGTAAAAAGTAAGAATCTTTAGGTCATTTCTACATGCATGATAAAACCCTTAGTGCTAGTCCGTAGGAGGGATTTCCCACCCACAACAGAATTGGCGACCATACTAAGGATCTCTAGGGTTTCTGGGAATATTTTTTGGGTATTTTTAAATACTAGTTTCATTCCTTGTTTTTAAAGTTTCTGCAAAAGTATGAGCTAACAGAGATTTTGGTCTTCCATGCCAGTTATCTCTGTTTCTTTTCTTGACTGCTTTTTTTCTATTTCTTTTTCGAGACCCACAGAGGTACACGCGGTCTGTATAAGGTCTGCACGCATGTACCCGTGCCCTACCTTCTCATAGCCAACGTGTACACGCTAGCTGAGGAAGTGTCAGTCGCGTGTATGATTCCAAAAAATTTCTTTTAGAGAGGCATTCATCCTCTCCCCTGTCAGAAATAGTCCTTCTCATGGGTTTTTTGGAACTCTTTCTAGTCTTTGTTGTTTGCAGTCTATAGCTTAGGTTTCACCTCAAATTGGTTTGTTCTATGAAGTTTTCCTTGAATTGTTTTCTTTTTTCTGTTAAAGTAAGTGTCTGAGTCTTCAAGAGATCCTATTTCTCAGTACCAGTAGTCTCTACCTGGGTTGGATTGCTTGGCCTTTCATTTGTCTTAGAGTTTCAAAGATACACGCAGCCTGTATAAGGCCAGAGCGCGTGTACACACACTCTGACTTTACACAGCTTGCATGCACACGCTTGCTGTTGAACTGTCAGCAGTGTGCTTGTGGAGAAAATTTTTGTTGAAGGTGAAGCAATCATCCTTTCCTTTGACAAGAGTTATACCTCTCAAGTTTTTGGGTCTCTGTCATAGCGGTCAGTAACTTAGGTTTGATCACAGCAATAGCTTTCTTTTTCATTAAGAAGTTTTCCTCAAAATTTTCTTTTTATAGGGTTTTTAGACAAGTGCGAGAGTCCATTTTTAATTTGCTTGTGTGTGATTTTTAAAGTGACTCTTTGCGATCTGCGCTTCGGCCAGAAGTTTTCTTGGTTTTTACTTGTTGATATTTTTCCTTTTTGCTTTGTGAGCATTCAAATAAAAAAAAAAAATCTTTTATTTCTTTGTTTGGTTAAATAATGTTGTTTTGCATTAGTAACCAGGGAAAAGTCTTTGCTTTCATAAGTTCTTGACGGTTTACTTAGATCATAAGTAGCTCGTAGTCGAATGAAATCCTGCTTTGAGTTTGTTGTTCAGAGATCTTAGAAAAATTTTAGTTTGAAAAGTTGTTTAAGATTTGAGTGAAGTGAAGTTATTTTGTTTCCATCTTTCTGTTTATTTTCCTTTCATCTTTCAAACATCACTAGTTTCACTTTCATAACCTTTGACTTAAGACAAGCGATAAAAATTAACGCTAAATCTAAAATTCATTAGACTTTTTATGTTTGTAGGGTCAACCAACTATTTTAGGGTTAGGGCCTTGAATTAGGTTGGAGAGGAAACTCTTCAAGGCCATTAAAACAAACATTGGAGTCTGATTTACGGAGTGTCAAAGTCTAGTATCGTGAAAGTTATCTAGGACCCCCCTCTAACACAGGGGCTAAACACAAGGTCACATGCAGAAAGGTAGTGGAGATAACCCCTCCAAAGCTGGACTAATCGTAGTGGAGAACACATATAGAAGGCTTGTCTTGGGATTCCGTCGATTGCATTTGCCATGGAGCTTCGTGGGTCTCAAATCCGTTCGAGGTCCTCAGTTGTCTTCCAGACCACTTGCCTTCAATACCCTTGACAGGTTTCAGGCTCGATACCCTGGTCATTGTGGTCTACCCAACTTTTGACTGTACCCGCTTGGTGACTGTTCGCGTGCTGGCAACCTAGTTGCCTATCTTTTTAGAGACATACACAGGTGACTGCGGGGGTATACTGCGGTACCTATGACAGACATCGGGCCATGCTTTGCAGAGTATACCCAGAGGGTGATTCCGTGTTCGAGTTGCACTTGTACTGGTAAGTTTCTCTAGTGTTGGTTGTTGTAACTGTTCTTCCAACTAGTTTAGTGTTTGCTTGTTTTTATCTTGGAGGGACCTTTTTAGTGTGTGTTTTTTTTTGAACGAATAGAAAGACCTAGTGTGTCTTTGATCTTCTCACACAGTGGAGGATCACAATCTCTGCCAGTCACGAAGGCTTCTGGGCCTATCACTGGTTACACTGGAGCCACCTCCGCCACCACTAAAGCGAAAGCTAGACCAACAAGGGTCTTTTGAAGCGACTGGGTCACAAGAATTGTACCCGACCAACATCCAGAGGAAACAACCGTTTTAGACTTTAGAGAGAAAGATCTTGGTCCATCTGAAACTCCAACCACTGATCTTTCGGCACCCATCATCATACTGATTCACCCTTACGAGTTCCAGACAGTGTCACACGTAGCAATGGGAACAAATGCCATCACTTCTTCTAGGAATTCTTCAATTCTCACTACGGTTGTCACCACAGGGGATTTTCCACCTCCTAACCCACTGTCACCAGTCCGAGCCACCATGGTCTCGACCGCCTCTACCTCGAACAGTGGTCCAATCCCATATATGGTGGCGGCCACAACCCCTTTCACACCGAGTGCGACAGGCCCTCCGTTCTCATACGGGATGCCTAGCTCAGGTACAAGTCCTGTACTTTCCTACTCCACTTCACAGACTTTAGGTCTGGGGGCAGGGAGCTCTAATGCTCCTCTGCAAGGACACATGGGGGGAACTTCAACTCCTTTTAATGCTTTCCCTTACGAGGGAGGTCATATACTTCCTTCGTCCCCTTCGCTCGGTGGCATCCACCAACAATCCGCCGGGCCACCCACACACCATAGTTTATTTGGAGCAGGGAGTCAAGGACCACCTTCTCATAATATGAGGGTAGGTTCAACATCATTTTCTTTGTTCGGCACGTTTGGTAACAACACTTTCTCGTCAGCTGTTTTCCCAACTGAGGGCAATCCCAGTTATAAACAACCTATTCCTATGCAGGGTACTATTCCTGCACAAGGGGCAAACCCAGGAAATTCTTCTGCATCAGGGCCTTGGATTTCTTGGCAAGGATCAGTTCCCTTGTCAGGAATGTCGATTTGGGGAAATTATTTTCACAACCAATGGAACCCCGGACAAGGTACTATGCCTATCCCCATGGGATCGACATGGGGAAACCCTTCCCAAAGTCCTTCGAATGTAATGCACGCCCAACCATCTATGTCCTATTTTGGGAATCAGCCGATGATGTCTCCTCACATGCAAAATCCGTACGCTGGTCATGGCCATGGTTTTTACCAGAACCCAGGCCAGCAGCTGAACTTTTCCTGGCAACCTGGTGCCAGTCAAACTCCAGGTCCCTTTTTCCATGGTTATCACCAACAACCCAAACTACCTTTCCTGACAACCTTTCATTTGCCAGACTTGACAAGGTTGTTGAATGACCCTATCTGTCACAATCCGTGTTGGCCCCCTATGCCGACGAAGTTGCCTTCGGACATACCAAAGTTCGAGGCCAAGCCTAATGAATATCCAGGAGATCATGTGACCACCTTCCATCTTTGGTGCTCGTCTAACTCGTTGAAAGACGACTCCATACAGTTGCAATTGTTTCAATGTACTCTCATTGGGAGTGCTGCGAAATGGTACATTGAACTTGACCGCTCAAGATACTCTTCCTTCAGCGAATTGGCATTGGCTTTCCTAAACCATTTCCAATTACCTGTGAGATACGATGCTGTCACATAATTTTTGGCCAATTTCACACAGACAAAAGAATACCATATCTATGATCACATCCGAGAATGGAGACGCCGGAAGAGTTTAATTAAGGTGCCAGTCCCACCAGCATTCCTGCTCGAGTGGTTCTTTAAGTATTTGGTCCCATAGTTATCCAAAGACGTCACGATGTCGAGAGTGTTTTCTGAAGAAGATGCCATCATGAGAGCTCAACATCTTGAGCTAATATATTCTCAGTCCAATTTATTATACGAGATCTTTCCAGATGCGCCACGCTCAATACTTGATAAAACCAGACAGAGAGATGGACCACATGGCAATGGTATTGTTGGTTCAACACAAACAAAGCCCGCTGAGCAACTGACGAAGCAATTGCAACAATTGTCTATACAACACACAGTGGTCATCCAAACTACTGTTTTGGCTGCTCCCCCTACCCAAACGTCGGATGTATACATAGTGAAATCGACAAATCGAAAGGCCTCCCAGCATCCTGAAGGAAAGAAAAAACAATGAAAGAAGGGTAAGGGGGATAATAAACCCACTAATAATGCTGGCGGGGCCAACACTGAGAAACAGAAGGTGAGGTATCTGTGCAACTTGTGCATGGAAGACTACCCGACCCACCAATGTCCTCGGCTTGTTGAGGCTGAAAAGTTTGTGACACGACAACAACCTGTCGTGTTAACCAATCCATTTCAACATGGGCAAAACCTAACCCAAGCCTCTACAAGCGCGGAAGGGGGCAGTCAAGGACCTTCTCCGTCTTTGAACAATCCTGCATTTGCGAATGTGTATATGATGAAGGGTGATGCTTTTATATCGACTAGAGCGCATGACTACATTAAACCAAGCACTTATAAGAAGGGCAAAAAAGCCAAACTCTCATCTCTTTCTCTCTAGATCGAGAAGATTTTGGGCGAAACAATGACACGCATCCCAAAAGGCACGTTCAAAAAAGCTTCTCACAACCCAAACGCAAGGGCCGCCCAGAACTATTCTGTGGTGGAGGATTTGTCTCAAACCCCTTGTGCGATGTCTGCTTTGGAGGTCCTCCAAAGCTGCCCTTCCCAGAAGAAAGGTTTGTTGGTCGCTTTAGGATCTACCGAGACTTGTAATCCAGGTACAATCATGCTAGATACAACCGACTTAAAACCTCATCTGCCTTACCATGTAGCATTTCAGATAGTAGTGGCTCACCCCTCGAAAAGTTTTACTCAGAATATTTTTCGCACGGTGGTTGATGAGGGCACCTCAACATGCATTATGTCGTTGGCATGTTGGAAGGCCATAGGGCAGCCCGTTTTGTCTCCGTCACCTACTCTTCTCATTGCTTTCGACAATCGTTTGTTCCGACCACATGGTATCATTCCCTCTTTCCCCGTGCAGTTAGGAGGGAAGACCATGTGTGTTGAGGTAGAAGTATTCGACGTGTCCCTTGACTACAATCTCTTGTTAGGAAGGAGTTTCACTCACACCATGCAAGCAGTGGTTGCTACAGTTTTCCTAGTCTTGTTGTTTCCACATGAGGACCAGATTGTGACCATTGATCAATTGTCTTTCTCTAGACCTGACCCTTCATTGGGGGTATCCGCGATCTCGATGATTGATAATCCCCAACCAGGCGTAGTCAACGTAGGGTTTGGTTTGTGCCCATATTTAATGGGTACCTTCGATTACCCACCCCCTTAAGGCGATGTCAAGTTCATATCCGACCACCATAAGGTTGATATTTTCCAAGTTTCATCGTTTCACACGACTTACTTCAACAATCCATGGATACTTCCTTCCCCATCGGCCACGATGGAAGGGACAGGGCACCCTGGCATGTGCATGCCCTTGTCCGCAACTGAAGTAGCGTACTCTTTAGTCCAGCAAGCTTCGGCCGACACAGATCCAACTCCTGCACAACAGTCAGATCCGATTCTAGAGCCTATTTGGGCTCAAGGTTCTCTTGCTGACATCGATTCGTTAGACTTAGTCTTGCCCTCCGACGAAGCAGTAATTGAAGCAATGACTAGTCCGGACAAACCCTGGGACAATATCCATCACAGATCATACTTCCTCCCAGAGTTAAGCAGAATCGAAGCTGGAGAATTCACCTCGACTATGACTGGAGATAGGTCTTGTCCTATTAATCCCTTAGCTACAAATGAGGTTTATGCCGAGGGTAATATGGAAACTATCGTTGAAACCATACCGATCAATATCTCTAGAACCCCTGGTGTCGTGGAGAATGTTTTCATCAGAGCTGACTGTTCCCTCGGAGAGATTCAAATCTACACAGATCTATTTAAAGAATTTTGCGATGTTTTTGCCCGGTCTTACGAGGAAATGCCAAGCATAGATCCAAAAATATTCGAACATGAAATCACAACTTATCCAGATGCCAAGCCTATTCGACAGAAGCTTCGTCTAGTTAATCCCAGGAAAACAACAACCATTAAGGTTGAAGTTGAGAAACTGCTAAAATTCGGTTTTATCTATCCTATCCATTTGACCCAATGGGTGTCAAATCCTGTGCCGATCAATAAGAAACAGGGCACAATTCGTGTATGTATAGATTTCCGTGATTTGAATAAGGCCTGTCCAAAAGATAATTTTCCCACACCATTCATCGACTAGATAATTGATGAATGTGTAGGTTGCGAGGCCTTCTCTTTCATGGACGGTTTTTCGGGATATAATCAAATACAAATCAAACCCGAAGACCAGCACAAAACGACATTCATTTGTCTATGGGGTACATTCACGTATCGTAAGATGCCCTTTGGTCTCAAAAATGCTGGAGCAACCTTTCATTTGGTATCTTTCATCTCTAGGTCTATTTAGACGCACAGTTGGTTGTGTCTCAGTTAAATAGAGTCTACTGTGTTCATGATCCAACTTTACACCGACGATTCCTTAGGGTACATCTCTTAGAATGAAGCTTTGATTATATTACATATTTTCATGTTCCTAGGAGATTAAACCAAGTTACAGATACTCTAGCTAATCAAATTTTAGACTGGCATCTCGCACACATATAAAAGACATACACATAAACATGTAAAATACATTTTTAAAGG
>ML794847.1:277975-307429 GCA_009831015.1 Picea engelmannii | reverse complement strand
CACTTCGCTCTGTGACGTGCTTAGAGCCAAAGGAAGAAGACTGAGTGGAGCATCAAGTAGTGCAGCTCGTGGAAGCGATCCAACAACTTCAACAAAGAATAACATACTTAGAGCTATGAACAATGCTCAACACTCCGCCGGATGTACGAGATCAAAGAGAAACAACTGCTCGAAGCATAGTTGAAAGAATCAAGGCCCTCGCCATGGAATGTAAACAACTAAGCGATTGCAGTGCCCAAACTTATGAGCGAGTCACTGAGGATACTGAACTGAAGCCATTGGAGTCACAACTCCAAGAGGCAAAGCAACAAGCATAAACAATATAGGTGCATTTAAAGCCCCTGCCAACCGTTGAGAGGATGAAGCGATCCCAAGAACAACGCACTGCTCAATAGCAAGTCCATGCCATTCAGAGAAAAGTCATGGAAGTGACTCAGAGGCTCCAACCAACACAGGATGAGGCTTGCCAACTATTCACAGAGATTGAAGGCCGAGGAGTAGAATTGGAGCAAGTCGTCACTGTAGATGAACAACGTTTAGAGGGACCTGTCAACGAAGTAGTAATCTAAGAGTTTTCCAAATAGGAGTTCGTGGCGTAGTAGCAGGTCGAAGCAGCTCGAGCCAAGCTCGAGGATTTTGAAGCAGAGATTCCCAGACCAGAGTGACTCGGGATGAGTCACATGTGAGTGTTGGGGGCCTGTTGGCCCTTGAGCAAGTTTTGAGGATTCTTGGTCATGTTTGACCTACTTTTGGGACTTCGACAGGCTGTCGAAGGCGGAGTGCAAGTCGAAGTGGAGATCACAGGATCTCTGCTCCTTTTTAGGGATTTTGGGGTTTTGGCTTATGTAACGGGTATGGGGATGCCGACCCATGGGTTTACCCATGTTTAGGCCCTTTTTGTAATGCATAAATAGAAATCTAGGCGATGTAGGAAGTAAGTTTGATCAAATTTATTCAGATCAACTCTTTCTTCTAACTATACCCTAGCTTTTAGGCTAGGACAAAATCTATCAAACATACCTAGATTCATGCTTCCGAAACAAAAATTTCCACTTATCTTGTTCTATCTAAGCACAAAGCTTTACCTATTTCAATATCTTACCTCTTTTTCTTCATATCAGGTCTCTTTCTTAGCACAGAGTTTCACAAGTCAAGTAGATTACTGCGCACTACAACAACAGATCTACGGACATAGCTTCTCTTTTCTTTCAGTTCCCAACAATCACAGTTTCAGGTCCCACAACGGAACTATTTGTTGGCATAGGCGAAGACCCAGGGTTCAACGCTTCAACAACGCACCAACAAAATCCTAACTACCGACCCTTTCAACAATACCTACGAAGCAGACGAAGTCTCACCCGAGGTAGAGGCAGCGGGGGTTACAGGACTCAGGTGTCTGTAACCAATCTGGGACACAGATCTGTGATTACAACAGTTCACAGAGTAATTAGGAACAACATTCATTAACATATTAGCCTTATTCACATCGCAAATCAACCCCAAGTACAGATCGATTGAGTAACAATGACAAAATATACATTCAATACACTAAGAAAATTCATAGCATAAACATTACAACACAAAGAAAACCATCAACACATGATATACATGGTTCACCCCAATGTGGGGCTACGTCCACCAACTCCTTCTATTATTCTGCTTGAATATCTTACATTCATTTGCTCATGTGCACTAAGCCATAGGTCCAAGCTTTACATTGGACAGGTGATCTGCTTCCTAAGCACCAGATCCACTTTCCCAAAGTCAGGTCAAGGCACAGAGCCAACTCTTCTACTAAGCACAAAGCCTTTCATACATGGTATGTTGCACAAATCAACTCAGAATTACATGCCTCTTGCACTTATCTAGATACTACCTTGCTTACACTGAGCACACTTCGCTGCCTCTACATTACATTCCTTCCTATATATACTTTTACATCCCTTACAACAATGCCTAGTCATGGGTAAACCCATGGGCCGACATCCCAAAACCCTAATACAAAAATCCTAATGAACCCCTTGCTGGGTCCACAAAATAAGTGAGATCCCGTGATCTCAGCTCCGCCTGGGCGCTCCATCTTTGACCAACCTGTCAGATTTCAAAAGTGGTCAAACCTTACCAATGTTTCCTCAAAACTTGGTCGAGGGCCAACAATGATCCCTATCGTTGTCCACTGATGCAAAAATACCAAACATTGCCTAAGAGTACATTCTGTAATTTCTACAAGTCTTTAGGACATGAAGATAAGGATTGTAGAACCATGGAGATTATGAAGGAAAGGGCTTCAGATTCTTATAGGATTCAAGCTGAACTAATGACAGGTCCACCTGCACAACAGTATAATAATGCGCAACAATTTACAATGCCACAACAATATAATGAAGTACCATAGTATAATACACCATGTGCAGATAATCAAGGTAACAAAGGAGGATTCAGAAGAGGAGGACGCATAAGAGGAGGATTTGGAAGAGGCATAGGACTAGTAACCTAACACAATTGTCAACAACCTGGAAATTATTCAAGGGATTGTCCACTACCACCAACAACATGCATGTATTGTTGCACAACATATCATACTACAAAAGACTGTCCTACACTTCTAACAAAAATACAGAACAAAAGGAATCAAAATAACTAGAATGTTCAATGGATTACCGTGGAAACTATAGAAGATGATGGGAAAAGATAAATATAGTTACTAGAGGTGGAACCAAGACAGGAGCAGATGGAGGAAATTAGAATTAGAACCAACACTAGTGGATTAGAAAGAATACAACACCTCAACATCATTTTGATGCGTGCAAGGAGAAAGAGACATTCAAACAAGCTAGACAAGAATTTTGCTTCTACTTCAAATGCACAACCAAGATATGATGTGCATGTATATGATATGCCTCATCCATTTGATCATACCGACAAAGATCAACCTTCAGAAAAGGTAAGTAATGTAAGAAACTTTATGTTGTCTTGCTTGAAGTTATTGAATGATCAAACATCTATACAAATGTTACAAGGTTGATTAGAAAAATGCAATTCTGGAGAAGAGATACAACTATAACAAAAGACAGTAAATCATGTCAATAGGAAGACAAGCACAAATAGGGAGTTCAGATTGAATGCAAATATTAGAGACTTTAACATGGGTGACATCATATTAGATTTGGGATCTGAGGTAAATGTTCTTCCTAAGAAAGCATGGGAATGTATGGGGGAACCTACACTAGGTTATTCACCTATTCAGTTGAAACTGGAAAACCAACATAGGGTGATAACAATTGGTCGATTGAAATGCATATTGGTGGATTTAGATGGTGTGCACACTATGGCATATTTTGAGGTAATTGATATAGTGGATAATACTACACCTTATCCAACATTGTTGGGACTGGATTGGGCATTTGACAATCAAGTTATCATCGAATTGAAGACCCAGAAAATGATCTTTGAATCATGAGAATATAAATTCATAGCACCATTAGATCCTTTAGAAGGTGGCAGATATGTTGAACCAATGACAAAAAAATTTATCGCAGAAGAAATAAATCAATTTTACAAAACTATCGTGCGTGAGGAAGATTACATTAACCCAACAATAGATGGAATGCTTAGTTGGAGAAACATCAGTTCTTGTGCCTCTGACTTTGACATAGGACTAGAGAATTGACAACAACGCTTACATGAGATATCTACTAGAATATGTGCAAGAATGACGCGTGCACTAAGATGGGTTGGCACAGAGGTAAGAGAACCTCCAAGTTTTTATTGTCAAAATGATGTGGAATAATTTTTAACAAAATTTGAGTTAGAAATCCTGGAAAGTTACAGGTTACCAATTTTAGGCATTGCCTTGAAAGAAACACCTGTACGTTGGTGGGTTACTCATAAATAAAATATACAAGAATTGTATCAATGCAAAATATTACCGCGCATCAGATTTGGCACAAAAAAGGAGAATAAACACATGGAGAAGTAAGATGGAATAGGACATCCCAGAGAAAAGATAAACACATGTATAACCCAATGGATATTAGTACCTCCATGGGAATGACCACATCACTTTATCCATACATTAGAATCCATGCCAAGAAATTGGTATACAAAATTGGAACTGCATAAAGGAATTGGAAATTGGACAGAGTTGCAGTAGAATTGCATGATTACGTTTGCATTTGAACATGAGAATCAAGTGATGGATGCAAAATTGAAGTCAATAAAAGAAAATATTTCTAAAGAACCTGAAGTTGAAATTATAACATGTTATTAGAATAAAAATTGACAAACAGTTAGACAATTGTTACATTGTTACCACGTCGCAGAAGAAAACCTGTGCAATATTCAGATAACAAAAGTTGAAGGGGAAAGAGAAGTAGAAGGTCCACAGTTACAGTCAGAAAAATTTGCTACACCACTGAAGATAAAGAAGGTAAATCTTGGGACAGAAGAGAAATCAAAGATTGCACGTATTGGTGACTATTGGGACAACGAGACAGTGGAAAKAATAACATAACTACTACGCGAGTATAGTGTTCTATTTCAAACAACGTTTTCAGAAATGAAATGGGTAGYAGGAGAACTTAGAGAAAKGGAKATTCCTTTGCGACCAGATGCCAGAACAATAAGACAAAGACCCTATAGGCTGAATTCTGTATATAAATAGAAAGTGAAGGCATATATTGATAAAATGTTAGAGGATGGTATAATAGAACATGTTGAAGAATCTGAATGGATTAGMCTTGTGGTAGTTCAGGAGAAGAAGCAAGGGGGAATAAGGATATTTGTAGACTTGAGGAAGTTGAATGATGCATGTCTGCATGATCCCTTCCCTACTCCATTTACATATGAGGTATTGGAAAATGTAGGAGGACAAGAAGCATAGTCATTTACTGATGGATTTTTAGGGTATCACCGGATCATAATAGCACCATAGGATCGTCATAAGACTACATTTTCCATAGAATGGGGGTCATACTAGTACACTGTGATTCCCTTTGGATTGAAGAATGCCCCTGCTATTTTTTCAAGGGTAGTGGTAGCTGCATTTAAAGATTTTATACATAAAATTTTGGAGGTTTATCTGGATGATTGGACAATATTTAGCCTATTGAAAGATCATGTTGAAGTTTTAAGATGAATTTTAGACATGTGTAGATAATGTCAAATTTCTTTGAACATTAAGAAATGCATATTCAACGCACCATTTGGAATTTTTCTAGGGCATGTGGTGTGTAAACATGGTTTGTTGGTTGATCCTGCAAATATTGGTTTCATTGTTAATTTACCACCACCTAAGTCAGTGCGTCAATTAAGAGCTACACTAGGTCATACAGGATATTATAGAAAGTTCATAAAGAGCTACACACATATTACTGCATCTATGGAGAAATTGTTAAAGAAGGATATCAAGTTTCAATGGAATGATGAGTGCCAACAAAGTTTGGACATATTAAAGGAGAAAATGGTGACAACACCAAATCTGGTGTTTCCAGATTGGTCAAAAGAGTTCCATGTTCATGTGGATGCCTCTTCAATAGCACTTGGAGCAGTATTAACACATCCAAGAGAAGGTGACATAGATCACCCAATAGCATTTGCAAGTAGGAAACTATCTGAGTTAGAACAAAATTATAATACAACATAGAGAGAAGGTTTAGATATGGTGCATGCCTTGCAAAAGTTCAGACACTATTTATTAGGCCAACATTTTAAGATGTTCACAAATCACTCTACTCTTAAATACCTGGTCAACAAGCTAGTGTTGGGGGGAAGAATATGTATATGGTTGCTATTATTTCAAGAGCTTGACTTTGAAGTAGTTGTGAAACCTGGAAGATTGAATGCAAGGCCATATCATCTGTCCAAGATAACTAATGGAGAGGAACCAAGCATCTTGGAGGACAATTTTCCTGATGCACAACTCTTTTCAGTGCAGATTGTTGATGAATATTTTGTTGATATCATTGAATTTTTGAGTACAGGATTTTCCCCAAAGGAATACACCACTGAGAAGTAGAATAATTTGGTGGTTAGAGCTGCAGATTACCAACATATTGCAAGACACTTGTATAAACTAGGAGTAGATAATATTCTAAGGAGATGTGTCATGGAACATGAACGTCCTATCATCTTAGCAGAAGAACATGAAGGAATAAATGGAGGACATTATACATGAAAAGCCACTGCACAAAAGATATTAAGCGCAGGATTATGGTGGCCAACAATTTCTAAAGATGCAAAGGAGTATTTCCAAACTTGTGATGTCTGTCAGAGGGTAGGAAAACCATCTAGGAGGGATGAGATGCCCTTAAAACCTCGCGTAGCTCTTAAAGTGTTTGACAAATGTGAAATTGATTTTGTAGGACCAATCAATCCACCAGCTAGAATATCAGGAACAAGGTATATCATTACAACGACAAAATATTTAACCATATGGGATGAAGCAACAACAATAAAATATTACAACGCATAAACTACAACGCACTTCCTGTTTGAACAAGTAATTACAAGATTTGTATGCCCTAGAATTTGATGAGTGATCATGAAACTCATTTTATAAATAATAACATTCATGCAATGACTGAAGAATTTGAGATACACCATCAGAAGATCACCCCATACCATCCTCAGGCTAATGGAACAGTGAAATCATTTAATAAGATTTTGGAGAATGCTCTTACTAAAATTTGTAATGTAAACATGGATGATTAGGATTTGAAGATACCATCAATATTATGGGTTTATATAACCACATGCAAGAAAATCACAGTGCAAACACATTTCAGATTGGTGTATGGTCAGGAAGCAGTAGTTCCTTTGGAATATTTGATAGCTAGTCTATGCATTGTAGCCATTACAAACATGACAGAAAGAGGCACAGCTCAAGAAACATTGTCTCATCTCATGGAACTAGAAGAGGACAAGATTATGGATGGTTTCCATTAGGAAGTATAGAAAGACAAATACAAAGCTTGGCATGATAGATACATTAAGAAGAAAAACTTTAAGGAAGGAGATCTGGTTCTCCTCTATGAAATCAAGTACTTACAACACCTAGGAAAATTCAGGATGCATTGGCTAGGGCCATATGAGATAAAATCTATCACAGATGGAGGTGTTGTACAGTTGGATGATCTAGCAGAAAAAGAGATTCAAGGAATGGTTAATGGCAGTCGACTGAAATTGTATAGGGACAGTTGACCCAGTAACCCTCAGTAGTTGCAACGTAGGAAAATACAATTGTACATAGTGTATATAGTAAAGAAAATAAGAAAAGAAAGAAAAAAGTGGAAAAAGAAGAAAAATACAAAAAGATGCAGTAGATGGATAAGTGGTACACATGTAGTTAGATGATATAGCGTGCAAAAGATAACAGTTGGTAAGAAAGAACATGAATACACCGTGCACTAGAAAATTGGGACCAACCAGAAAAAGCAGCGCACCGATATAGAAAGCAGCTGGAAAAAGGAAAAGGCAGTGTTTATAAAAGTATGACACGATAGAGAAATTATGGCACAACTTATAAAAACATAAAAGGTGAAAGGTAAAACCTCATTGTGACTTTGTGAAAACGAGAGCTAAGGAAGAAAACTCAGTACGAGCAGGTGACTCCGAGGTGTTCAGTGAAGATTCAGAGCAACCCTTTTAGAATTTAGCAGTATGGCGCCACCAAATTTTGGGGCTCCTAGTTGAATTGCAAGGAAAACACATTGTGTCGCAAGGTCGCCACATGGGACAACAACCGATGGGGCAAACATTCAACTAGAAGGAGTAGTGGATGTGGATGCAATTTCAACTCCATTTATCAAGCCAGTTAGACCCACGATTGTAGAAGAGAAGGTTTCGACAATAGAGGAAATGGATGTTGACACACGGGATGAAACACAAAACCCTAGCACATAGAAGAACCCCGCACAACAATTTGGATTAGGTATAGTGCAACCACATGCAGAGCCAAATGAGGAAGATGATGAAAGAACATAATCTGGTGAAGTAAAACACCATGAAGCAGAGCCATCACATCAGTCAGAGGAACAAGTACAGGTGGAAGACATCACGAATCAACAAGACTCAGACACAGAAGAAGATGAGGAAGAGAACCAGGTAGAAATGGCAGAGCCATTAGTAGGAAAGAAGAAGACTAGGGAAAAACCTGTTGCACCAATAACACCAAGAAAACATAAGGACTTAACACTATCACTGCCACAAATACTTTAAGGAGTTAAAGTAGTTGATGACATGTTAGTGTCTATTAAAAAAATGAAGTATGTTGATCATGATATGGCAAACATAGGGAAATTCCCTAAGTTTGCGCAACAAATGTACATGGAGTGATCTTAGATCTTTTCATCGTGACTTATAAAGAATTGTATTAAATGAGCATAAATTAAAGTGCACCATTAAAGAAGGGAAAACTAAAAAATGAAGAGACATAAGCATCAGATCTGAACACAAAAACTTGATAATGGAGTTCGTCCCTAGTGGACTATGTCTTCGGGTCCTGCTCTCAAATGGGTAGGCTCTTTCATTAACTCAACAAAAGAATTTGGCAAATACATAAATATACCTCATTCTGAAATCAAGTTGCAGAAATAATGCTTAGATCAGAAAACATACATCACCACTGAATTCATGGCGTCGAATTACCCAAAAACGACTGTCTCCATGCTCCGATCCGACTCTGGCACTCCCAGGCCCAAGAATAATTCCATCTCGGTTTCCATGCCCTCTACAACCTGCAATGATGACTGTCCTTTTCCTTGAAATCTATGCCCGCAGGTCTGTACTGTTAGTGCCTCCTCCTCTGGATCTAGGAAGATTGCACCTTTTAAGTAATAACCACGAGAGGATATACCAAGCGGTACCCATGGCACATTAGTTACGGGCGGATTTGTTAAGGCTTGGGCATCGACGAAGGTTCTAGGTTCGAATCCTACCAGACTCCATTTTGGTGTGTTGGTTGTATATATATATTTAAATATATGATTCCCACTAAATTTAGCATACTCGCTAGAAGTCCTTCCAACTGCTGGTAAAATTGGAGTGGTCCGCCAGACTTGGTGGACCCGCCATTTTTTTTAAATTCAAAATCCGTTCACTGGTTGACATTGGATGTTTCAAGGATGCCATGTGTCACCCGCTGATTGGGCCATGTGATGCCCGCTGATAAGTCCACCTGTCTTCTGACATCGTCGTTCCGTAAATCCGTACCTGATACGTGGCGCTTCTTGGGTGGTGCCACGTGGCGTTGCTTGGGGTGCCACATGGGACTTTTCTACTGGTCCAAATGGACCCATGAAAATCCTATTGGTGGGTGACACGTGGAAGCCTTTGGTGCTGCCACGTGGCATGTTGACGTTAGAAACCATCATGCTGATGTCATCCTTCCTCGTCATCTGTGTAGTATAGATGATGATGTGGCCCCCTGTTGATTGGCCCTATGTGACTGCCACTTTGACCGCAAATATCTTTCAAACCGTAACTCCGTTTGACGAGCCATTTGCCCGTTAGAAATATTGCGACACACTCTTCATGATCATGCTGTTTTCACTGTGTTTTGGGAACTTTGAATTTTTGCCCTTTCTCTATCTGCTGGAGCCATTATGAGCATTCTAAGTTATTCTTATCCTTCTCTGGATTCTTTTTTGGATCACGCCTTCCCACTAAGATATTATTTGACCACCAAAATATTTCATCAATCAACTGGTAAGTGAGGGAAGAGTCCCTTCACTTTGTCCTTCTTGATCCACTTTGCCTTTCTTGGATGTGTGTCTTTTAAGACTACTCAAAGATAATAAACATCACCCCTACGTGAAGTCTTCATCCTCCTGTCCAGGATGATATCTTCCTGTAGCTCATCCAAGTACTCAGGTGCAAACTCATCAACTTATGGTATTGAAACTTCCTCGTCTTGATCCATGATCATGGGAGGCTAAAAAAGTTTCAAGTTTTCAATTGAGTAAATCTGCATATAAGGTGGAAGATCCAAATGAAAAGCATTGGTATCTCTTTTCTCCTGGATAGTGAAGTGTCCATAACAAATGGGCTTGAATTTCTTGCCATCACCCTTCAATCTCTCCTTGCTGATGTCAATCCATACCCGGTCTCCAACCTGGAACTGATGATCAACCATGTGCTTGTCATGTCGAGCTTTATACTATGCTTGACTTTTCTCCAACTATTCCCTGGCTGCTTGGTGTATCTGTTGAATCCTCTAGATGAACTTGCAAGATCTATCCTCTGTTCATTCTTCATTTACATCAACATCTCTTCCATACATCAAGTCCAAAGGAACGTTTGATAGGTACCCAAAACATGTCTCAAAAGGAGAACTCTAAGTGGATGAATGTAAAGATCAGTTGTACGCATGATGTACATAGGGTATCTGTTCATCCCATACCTTGAGATGCTTGCTGCAGTAGCCTCGAATCAAAAGTACCATTGTTTGGTTTACCACCTTTGTCTGTCCGTCGGTCTGTGGATGGAAAGCAGTGCTCCTCTTCAATTTGGTGTCCATCATTCTCCACAAGCTAATCCAAAAGTCCTTAAGGAATCGAGTATCTCGATCCAAGACGATAGATATGTGTAATCCAAAGTGAACCCAAACATGCTGAAAGAAGAGATTAACAATATACTCAACAATGATCTACTTTTTACATGGCATTAAGATACACATCTTGCTGAACCTATCCACTACAACATACAAATAATCATGAACCCCTTTGGTAATTGTTAACCCCCCTACAAAATCCATGGATACACTTTCCCATGGATGGGATGGAACATGAAGTGGTGAGTATAGCCCCAATTTTCTATTAGTGGGCTTACATGTAGAACACATCACACACCCATTTACATATTTAGTTATGATTTCTTTCATCTGAGGCCAATAAAAAAACCTATGCAAATGAGCGATAGTCTTTCCTACCCCAAAATGGCCAGACACAATAGAAGTATGAGCTTCTCGTATTACATTGACTCATTCACTTGTAGGAATACATAGCTTTCCAAGATGGTAGAGTAGTTTTCCCTACATACAATAGTTCTCTACCTATGCACCAAGGGTTAGCTTCACATATACTTCTTTAAAATATTCATGGATGACATATTGTTCTACATAGCTATCATGAGATAAAGAAGCATTCTTCAAAACAATAGAAGCAACAATAGGAGGTCTAGAAATCATATCAACTACCTTGTTACTTGTACCATTTTTGTACTTGATTACCAAGTGAAACTGTTTTAGAAAACCCATCCACCTATAGTGTCGAGATTGTTACAATTTGGTCTGTGCTTGAAGATACTGTAAGGGTTGTTGATCTGTATGTATGATTGTTTCCTTCCCTAACAAGTAGTGCTTCCATTTATTTACACTCTGGACTAATGCATACAACTCTTTATCATATATAAGATAGTTAACAACAACTTGGTTAAAAGTTTTAGAGTGGTAACACATAGGCTTATGATATTGCATCAATATTGCACCCATGGCGTATCCGCTGGCATCCGTCTTGATATCAAAAGGATGTTGAAGATTCAACAATGCTAATACTAGTGTGGTACTGATCTTCCCCTTCAAAGTGTCGAAATATTTTTGTTGCTTTCCTTCCCACTGAAAAGTGTACTTCACAATGGTTAAGGCATGCAAAGGAACTGCTATAAAGGAGAAGTTGGGAATGAATCTCCTCAAATACTGGACTACACCTAAGAAGCTTGGAACTTCGTTTACACTTTTTGGCTTAGGCCAATTTACAATTACATCAATTTTGAAAGGGTCAATTTCAATTGCCCTCCTTCTACAATATGACCTAAGTACACAAGTGCAGTCTTGCCAAATTCACATTTAGACAATTTTACATACAACTTTTCCCTTTGCAAAGTATCCAATACTTGCTTTACATGCCTCACATGCTCATCCCAAGTCCCTCTAAAAACAAAAATTTTGTCTAAATATACAATTACAAAGTCATCTATGAAAGGCCTGAATACATCATTCATCACACGCATGAAAGTTGTCGGAGCATTACAAAGCCCAAACGACATAACTAACTTCTCAAACAATCCCTGTTTGGTTTTAAAGGCAGTTTTCCATGCATATTGTTCTACGACTATGATTTGATGATATCCACTGCGCAAATCCAACTTAGTGAAATAAACAACATTCTTCAATTGATCAAGTAAATCATCTATGCGAGGAAGAGGGTATCAATTTTTCAACGTGATTTTAATTAAGGCCTGGTAATCAACACACATTCTCCATGTGCCATCTTTCTTTGGCACCATCACGATCGGAGAACCACAAGGAGATGAACTGGGTCAGATGACCCCTTGATCCAATAAGCCTTGTACCTGCTTCTTGATCTCTGTCATCTTCACAACTGACATCCTGTACATGCCCACATTAGGAAGAGGAGAATCCTGCTGAAGATGTATCTCATGTTGGATTTCCCTCTTAAGAGGTAATCCATCTGGTTCCTTAAACATATCATCATACTTAGATATAATATTAATTAATTCCATTTTATGAGATGGATCAAACCCTTGGAAAGCGTCGGATGTCCCGACATCTTTCTCTCCGACGACTATGAGTACATATCTCTTATTAGTGTTTATGAGTCTTTTCATTTGCCCGGAACTAACAAGTGTTGTATTTACCCTCATGCTGAGAGCTCTAACAATATATTATACTCCCCCTTTAGTAAGGTGGTATTCATTCTCATGACGAAAGAAGACTGCTTTTCTATCATAAAGATAAGGACTTCCCAACACTATGCCACATATATCAAGTGGTACAACATCGAAATCCACTTCATCAATCAATTTTGAAGCAATAACAAATCTGATACTACATTGTTTGGTGACATTAAGTTTTGCTTTGTCACATACCCAACCAAGAGGATAAGGTTTCAGACGTGGTTTCATTTCAAGACCCATTTTCTTGACAAGTGCTTCAGATATTAAGTTTACTTGGGAACCTAGATCAAATAATGTATCTATCTTAGTATGTTTATATACAAATCTGATATGAAATAACTCATTCCTCTTTCATTCATCAACACGAGATTCATCATTGGGACTTGAATTAGCATGAAGAGAATATTTACCCTTTACTCCAACCACTGTGATATTTCCTTCATCTCCTGAATTAGAACCAAGATCTTGCTGTACTGTAGCAACGGTCTTTGACTTCCCCTTTCCACCAAACTGTTTCGGTTTATTTTCTGGATGTAGTTTCCAACACTGTTCTTCATCGTGACCACTTTTCTTGCAATGAGTGCAATATGGCTTTCCTTCTTCTATCGTCACTGTAGCGGTCTTCTTGTCTTTCCTCTTAAACTTCTTAAAAATCTTCTGTGGGAAATTGGAAGGTTTCTTTGTGGGATATTCTTGAACATGTTTCCCCCTATTCTCAAGGTGAGAGGCTTGCACACAAACTTCATCAAGACTAGTGGGGTTAAACAAAAGAAAAGTATGTTAAATATAACTGTGAAGTGCACAAATATACTTCATTAAAGTTTCATAAGAATCCAACGGAATGTTCAATGCAAGATCTTTCTTCCTAAATTCTTCTGTGAAACTTTGTACAGTTTGACCTTTACATTGCCTTAAAGTTTGTCATTCCATCATTGCTTTATGTAAATACCCTAATGGATAGAATTGCTTCCTTATCGCTAATTTAAATTCCGACCATGAGGAAAGAAGATTACCACACTTACTTCTATCCTGAAGCTTGCTCTCCCACCATATGAGAGCGGTGCCTTCCAACCGAAGAGAAGCCAGTTTCACTTTAACTTCCTCTTCATCAATATGCTGGACACGACAATACACTTCAAACTGTCAGATCAAATTATCTAGCTTTTAAGGATTAACATCTCCATTAAACATAGGTAAAACAAATTTTACATCAAGCTTTAATAATGGTTTCTTAAAAGAGGCTTTATGGCTAGAATGATGAGAATGATGAGAATGCTCACAGGAAGAAGAAATAGAACTCGAAGGTGAAGACGAAGGTTCAAGAGGATCTCCTCTGGCTCCTTGGTTTACTGAAGCATCATCATCTGCATGTGCTTCCTTTTTCTTCTCTTTCTTCTTCATCCTTTTCTCGTAATCTCCATACATTCGCTCGACCATTTATGACATGCGATAAAAGACCATGTGAAAGTTTTTCTCCCATTCATCACACTTGTCCTCTTCTGCCGTTTTATTCCTTTTGGATACACAACCAACTCTGGGATTGAAAGTCTTAAGAGTTCCTTCACCCTGCTTATGCTTGGCCCTAGTAAGCATTCACACCCAACAATTCAAGTCAAATATGAATGCTCTGATACCAACATGATCCGAGATCTTTTCATCGTGACTTATAAAGAATTGTATTAAATGAGCATAAATTAAAGTGCACCATTAAAGAAGGGAAAACTAGAAAATGAAGAGACATAAGCATCATATCTGAACACAAAAACTTGATAATGGAGTTTGTCCCTGGTGGACTATGTCTCTAGGTCCTGCTCTCAAATTGGTAGGCTCTTTCATTAACTCAACAAAAGAATTTGGCAAATACATAAATATACCTCATTTTGAAATCAAGCTACAGAAATAATGCTCAGATCAAAAAACATACATCACCACTGAATTCGTGGCATTGAATTACAAAAAAATGACTGTCTCCATGCTTCGATCCGACTCTGGCAATCCCAAGACCAAGAAGAATTTAGTCTCGGTTTCTGTGCCCTCTGCAACCTGCAATGATGACTGTCCTTTGCCTCGAAATCCATGCCCCCAGGTTCGTACAGTCTGCGCCGCCTCCTCCATCTCTAGGCAGATTGCACCTTTTAAGTAATAACCACGGGAGGATATACCAAGCGGTACCCATGGCGCATTGGTTATGTGCCAATTTGTTAAGGCTTGGGCATCGACAGAGGTTCTGGGGTCGAATACCGGACTCCATTTTGGTGTGTTGGTTGTATATATATATATATGATTCCCGCTAACTTTAGCGTACTCGTTAGAAGTCCTTCCAACTGCTTCTAAAATATGCGTGGTCTGCTAGATTTGGCAGACCCGCCATTTTTTTTTAAATTCGAAATTCGTTCACGGGTTGATATTGGACGTTTCGGGGATGCCACATGTCGCCCACTGACTGGGCCATGTGGCACCCGCTGATAAGTCCACTTGTCTGTTGATGTCTCTGTCCCCTCAATCTGTACCTGACATGTGGCACTTCCTGGGTGGTGCCACGTGGCATCGCCTGGGGTTCCATGTGGCACTTTTCTACTGGTCCACATGGACCTCTGAAAAGCCCATTGGTGGGTGACATTTGGAAGCCTCTGGTGTTGCCACATGGCATGTTGATGTCAACAACCGTCATGCTGATGTCATCCTTCCCTGTTGGTTGCTGACGTCAACAATACGGATGATGATGTGCCCCCTTGTTGACTGGCCCTGTTTGATCGTAATTTTGACCACGAATATCTTTCAAACTGTAACTATGTTTGACGATCCGTTTGTGCCCTTAGAAATATTGCGACGTGCTTTTCACGATCATGCTATTTTCAATGAGTTTTGGGAACTTTGAATTTTTTCCCTTTCTCTGTCTGCTGGAGCCATTATGAGCGTTCTAAGTTATTCTTAGCCTTCTCTGGATCCTTTCTTGGATCATGAAGAGTAGAGAAGAGGGTCCATTAGGGGATCCCATTTTGGAGCCGAAACAATGGATTGTAGGACTTTATAACACATGGATCATGAACTTACTAGAAATTCCTAACTTTGGGAGAGGAAAACATGCAAATGTTTGTGTCAAACAACTACTGGCATTGGTACATGGAGGCATGTTATGGATGGATAGGTATGTATCCATAGATGTAGACTTAATTGCAGAAATCATAGGTTTACCAACAGATGGCACAAAACCAGAGCAATACATGGAGGATAAAACCAAAGAAAAAGTTCTGGCAGATGAGATAAAGAGAAAATATGGGATTGACAGAGGTTCCAAGGGAATGGTCATTAGATAGATAAATGATCCAACAACAAATGTCACAACAAAATTGATGGCATGTAAACTTTTGAGGAAATGTCGCAAGGGGGAAGCCCCTGCAGGAGTAATAGCAGCAACAACGCAGTGCGCAAAGGGGAGTCGACTTAGTTGGGCTCCATTGTAACATACCCGCCACCCACAGGCCAGGGTATGCTACCTTCAAGCCAACCCTTGGACTTATTTCTCTTAGCTATGCCTTTTTAATTTAATATGGATTCATTAAAGAAACGATCTAACAACATGCACAACAATAACCAACAAGCATGCATATTCTAAAGATTTAATTAAACGATAAATAAATACACAACTGAATACATTCATATACCGGTAAATAATAACATAACATAGGGCACTTATCTTTATAAAAGAAGATGCCAACTGAATGCATACCAAGGACGTTCCACCCAACCATAGACATTACTGTTCCAAATATCAACAACAATGTCACCCCCGAGCCAGGGCTATGAATCTACAAGGATGATTCTAGAGTGTTACTTGGATTCCCGAACCAGTCGGCACTCAAGCTCTCACAGGATTTCCCAGCACCCACAACAATCCAAGTATCCATCTCTCTTCTACCCAGCCTGCACCACCCAAGAGAATGGACCTCCACCCTTCTCTACCACGCAGTCCCTCAGGCAATCCTTCCCCTTCCAGGGCTCCAATGCAACTGGTCAAGAATCTCAATGCTGGAATTCTTAGGACTCGAAATTGTGAACAAAGTTGGACACAGGCCAATGCATCTCAGAAACGTAGGCCTCAAGTCATGGCTGGATTACACCAATGACCACTACAACCAACAATACCATGGCTAATCTTCGACAATTCATTTCCCTTTCCCCAAGCCAAAACACGGATGAGGAAGGATGAATGAGTGATAGGTAAGGATGGAATGAATGAACGAGTGAGTACAATGAGTGATCAAATGAACCAGTGAGCAAGTGGACGAGTGAATAAGCGAATGAGAAAATGAATGAGAGAAGAAGCAATCAACAAACCCCCTTGACAAACCAATGGCATGTTTAAGTAAATTCGTGGGGAATCAAGAACCTCTTGGCCTTCCCCAAGAAGCTCCGGTAACTTATCCACTCCATTACACAAAAAGGGTAATCAAAATAGGAAATAAACATTTAGCCCCTCAAGCCTCCTCTCTTGTGGAATCATAGCCCCCTATAACTCTAATCCTTGTTCGTTTAGCAGCCAATGATGTGTTTATTATTAATAATGATCAAAACATTACATTTCTTAGGAACACTGGCCTCTTTTAATTGTTTGGGCCCTCTGGCCTCTTGAAAGTTAACAAAATACATTATTTAATACAGGGGCTCAAAACCTGGGGTGTTACATCCTGTCCCCCTTATTTTGGCATTGTCCTCAGTGCGTATACAAAATAGAGATCAAAATCTTAGAATTTATTCAAAAAGCTGTGGGTACTCTGCCCGCATGGCATCTTCAATCTCTCAGGTAGCATCTTCATGACCATAGCAGGTCCACTTACCAGCTCTATAACTCAATTCTAGAGCATTTTGTCCTTTCTGTCCAATACTCGCATTGGCTGGACCTGAAAGTCTCCCTCTGTCTCTACCTGAATCAGATGCCAATCAATAACATGGTTAGGATCATGTACATATTTCTTTAGAAAAGAGACATGAAATACATTATGCACATTCATGGATCAAACAATGCAAGCATGTATGCAACTGGACCTATTCTGTCTAATATTTAAAATGGACCAAAAAATTTGGTTGCCAGCTTTGTACAACTACCCAATTTCAAAGATCTTTTCTTGGGCTTCACTTTCAGAAGTACATGCTCCCCTACTTTAAATTCTCTAGCTGTCATGTTCTTATCTGCATAAACTTTTTGTCTATCCCAAACTGCCTTTAAATTCTGCTTGATCTTAACCATCTGGTCTTCCATATCCTTGAGAAACTCCGACCCAAGTACCTCTCTATCTGCTGGGTTGTCTCAGCTCACTGGAGTATTGCATTTGCTACCATACAAGGCTTCAAATGGGCTCATTCTCAATGAAGCTTGATACCCATTATTATATGCAAACTCAACCAAGTGCAAGTAATCTTCCCACTTATATGGCTTATCCATCACATACATTCTCAACATATCTTCAATTACTCGGTTGACCCTCTCTATTTTCCCATCTGTCTGTGGATGGTATGTTGTGCTAAAGTCTATATTTGTACCAAATCCTTTAAACAATCTCCTCCATAAATTGGAGGTAAACTTTGTATCTCTATCCGAGACAATTTTCCTAGGTATCCCATGCAACCTAGCAATCTCTCTCATGTAAATTTCTGCAATATTAGCCGTTGTATGTGTTGTTTTTACAGGAACAAAATGAACAACCTTTGTTAATTTGTCAACCACTACCATGATTGAATCATGTTGTCTTGCTGTCCTGGGTAATTTAGTTATGAAATCAATGGTTATCACTTCCCATTTCTTCTCTGGGATTGGTAATGGATGCAGCAAACCCGCTGGGTTCCTATGCTCAACCTTCACCTTCTGACATTCCATACATTGAGCAATGTAATCAACAACATCCTTTATCATTCCTAGCCAAAAGAGTTGGATTCTTACTGCTGTAATCGTTTTCTGGTAACCGGGATGTCCAACATAAGGAACATCATTCATTTCCTTCAATACCAAATTCCCCAGTTCTCCGGAACTAGGAACATATATTCTATTCTTATGCATAAGAAATCCATCTTCCTTTATCTCATACTCCTTTATTTTATGTTGTACATCTCCTTGCCGTAAGCTTTCCTTTATCTGTAGGTAATGTTGATCTGTAACAAGATCATCTAAAATTTTTCTCTTCAAGTCTGACTGATGCATACTGACAATAGTAGCATGCATGAGATGCACTCTTCTACTAAGTGCATCGACAAATTTGTTCTCTTTTCCTTTGATATGCTTGATATTGAGGTCATATTCACTTAAAAATTCCAACCATCTTGTTTGCCTGACATTCAATGTTGGTTGTCCAAAAAGATACTTCAGGCCAATGTGGTCTATCCTTAATTCAAATTTCTTCCCCATGAGATAATACCTCCACATATTCAAGGCGTGGACAATGGCAGCAAGCTCCAAGTCATGCGTGGCATAGTTCCTCTCATGTTCCTTAAGATTTCTAGACTCATAACCGATGACATGTCCATTTTGTGTGAGGACTCCCCCAAGTCCTTCCTTACATGCATATGTACATACTGCAAAACTTTCATTTGGGTTAGAAATATTTAACACAGGTGCACTAGTAAGTAATTCCTTCAACAATTTAAAATTCTCTTCACACTTAGGTGTCCATTCAAATTTAGTTCCCTTCTTTTGCAAAGAAGTGATGGGATGAGCAACCTTAGAGAACCCTACTATGAACCTTCTGTAGTAACCAACTAATCCCATAAAAGATCTGACTTCTGACACATTTCTAGGTGTTGACCATTCTCTAATGGCTTCAATATTCTCTGGATCTACTGCTATGCCCTATTATGAAATAATGTGTCCCAGGTAATGTATCTGCTTTTGATAAAAGGAACACTTACTCAACTTGACATACAACTGATTTTCTCTTAGCACTTGCAATACCAGTCTTAAGTGATGTTCATGCTCCTCTTCAGACTTAGAATAGACAAGTATGTCATCCAAGAACACTATGACAAACTTATCCAAATAATTTTTGAATATGCCATTCATTAAGCACATAAAGACAACTGGTGCATTGGTCCCTCCAAATGGCACCACTACAAATTCATAATGCCCATACTTGGTCCTAAAGGCTGTCTTATGAATGTCTTTTTCCTTGATTCTTACCTGATGGTATCCTGACCTCAAGTCAATCTTTGAAAATATCTTTGCTCCTCTTAGCTGATCAAAGAGGTCATCAATTATGGGTAGAGGATACTTGTTCTTTATAGTATACTTATTCAAGTGTAGAAAGTCAATACACAACCTCAATGTTCCATCCTTCTTTGACAAAGAGTACTGTTGCTACCTAAGGTGAAACACTTGGACATATGTACCCTTTCTTCAACAATTCCTCCAACTGCATTTGTAATTCTTTTAACTCTGGTGTGCTCATTCTGTAAGTGTTTTTGACACTAGGGAAACTCCTGGAACTAAATCAATAGAGAAATCTATTTCCATTTTTGGTGGAAACCCTGGTATTTCTTGGAATACATCCTCGAATTCTTGTATTATCGAGAAATGTTCAAGGCTTGGCCCCTTTGTCTTTTTTGGCCCCTCCACATGGGCTGCATACAATTGACATCCTTTTCTAAAACATCTCTTCAGTTGTAAGGCTAAAATCTCCCTTATAGAGATGGGTCTTGGAACTCCTTTCATAGTGCTCTGTTTTCCATATCGATCAAGACATATAAACATATTGCCATGACAATCTAGGAAAACATGATGCTTTTCCAGCCAATCCATTCCAATTAGAATATCATAAGACCCCAATGGTATGATATTTAGATCAACATTTTTATTCACACCTTTAAGACTTATGAAAC
Source organism: Picea engelmannii (assembly GCA_009831015.1). Taxonomy (NCBI): domain Eukaryota; kingdom Viridiplantae; phylum Streptophyta; class Pinopsida; order Pinales; family Pinaceae; genus Picea; species Picea engelmannii. The sequence continues at coordinate 286,870 of ML794847.1, read as the reverse complement.
ATCCTCTGATCATATCATGGATTCTCCTTTTGGTTCCAGTGGCTAGCTTAACCAAACTTGATTTTCCATGCTTACTTTTCTCCAAATGTAATCTATCCACTATTTTAGGATCAATGTAACAATGACTTGCTCCTGAATCAATTAAAATAGAAACATGTTGATTTATAATCTTATCTCCCACCTCGATCATATTGGATTGGTACTCTGATTGTCGATCATCTAAGGCTGCAAAAATCCTTCCCATATCTTCAACTGTTGTAGCCTCTTGGACGTTGTGCACAGTCTTCACTCTGTCCTTTCTGTGTGGGCAATCCTTGTACATGTAATCTTCTTTGCATCCCCAACATTGGATTGGTGGTCTTCCCCTTTTTCCTAAGGAGTCTTTTTTCTTGGATTCACCCTTAGCATACTGATCTTGATGATTTATATTAGACTCATTCCTATTGAAGGGAGGTTTGAATCCTTTCCTCCTCTGATCAAACTTCTCCTTCTTCTTATCCTTCCAAGATTTCTGCAGGAATTCTTTTCCCTCGCCTTGCTCATACATGTATTTATCCTTCCTGATGGCCTCAGTTAAGGTCTAGGGCTCATCATACCTAATCTTTTCTTTATAAAAGGCTGGCATTCCACTCAAAAAACTCTGTATCTTTACCTTTTCATTGTTTATAAACCTAACATACTTTAACAACCCCAAGAACTTCTCATATTCTTCTATAGTCATGCTTCTCAACCTGAGTTCAAAGAACCCCACCATTTTCTTGTCATAGAAATGCTCTGAGAGGTACTCCTTCTAGAAGTACTTCTTGAACTGCTTCCAAGTGTTCCTCTTCCCATTAACATGTTCAACTTGCTTTAGTTGATCCCACCACATTCCAGCTTTCCCTATAAATGGTAGGTGGAAATCCTAGCTTCTAGGTTTGATGAATAGTTATGCAATTGAAAATATACTCTGAGTCCAAGCAACCATGCTTTGGCATCATCTTCCCTTTCTCTTTCACCATCAAAGGATGGTGGCTTGAGCTCCTCAGCTCTCCTTACAAGCTGTGCACCTCTTTTCGGCTTCTTTGGTGCCTAACAGGAGACACCTCTGGACTGCTTACAAAATCTTCTGATGCATAAAAATTTCTTGCTGAGTAAGGAGGCGAGTGGTGTCTATGAGTTCTGCTAGCACTTCTTGAATGACCAACTCTTCCACGATCATCTCTTCTTTCATGACACCTACCTTCTTCCTCTTGCTTTGACCCATTCTTGGCTTGACTTTGCAACTGATTTAAGCTCTGTAGCACTCGAGCATTTATTTGATTTTGTTCTCTCATCAGTCTCTCATTGTTTTCTTTGTAGCTATGCACTTCTATTTTCATGCTTCTTACCGTTTCTAGCAATGTTTCTTGCTCCCCTCTGCCCTTGTGTCAGTTAGATTCTATCTTTGCATTACCAAATCTAATATTCTAGCCTTCGACCCCCCTATCATGGTTAGAGGCTCCCTCGTCTTCTTCCATTTCTTGAATACGCATTCTAAACTGATGTGTTTAAACCCCTTAATTCTACAAAATGTGCAAGTGACCATTTTGTTAAAATCAAGCATATGATAAACAAAATTTACCAAACAATGCTACCGATCCTTTTCTTATCAATTCATGAAGAACATATATGTATCAATCTGCATCATATAACACTTCCATGTTATCCTTTGGTCAATACAAAATTCAATTTTTCACAGGCGCTTCTTTCAAACCACCTTCACGACTCGAAACCGCGGGCTAAATCATTCCTTATCACTTTTCTGTGTTAGAATTACTATATCGAAGATCGTGTAGTTGAAAATTGATCAAGGGATGAGATCAACAGTCAACATGAGCTTAGAGACTTTGGCTTTGGGAGTTCCAGACTGTCCACACTCTCAATCCCCCCTAGAGTGTCAAGTCTCCAAATTGCAGGATCTGCTGCCATGTATCCTATCCCGATCAATGGTTAGGATTTCCTTCGCAACTCCAACTTCGGGTATTTCCCAAGCACGCTTCTCCACAGATATACTGGAGTGTCAAAATACTAGAGGTCCTCTCCTTCCTCCACGTATTCACCTCCCGATCAACGGTGGAGATTAACTTCGGCCTTCAGAGCTTCGGGGGTTTCACCTTCATCCGATGTAATATGCTCCCACGGGGCAATCTGCACCGTCGATTTCAGTTAGACGTAATCTGGACCGTTGACCTACTCTGTTGACGATCGACAATCGATGATCGATGAATTCTATTTCTGAATGAAAATTTCATCAAAATCCGCCGACCCCCAACCATCGGTCATCGACGACTGAAGATTTTCTTTGGTCAATCTTCAACACTTCACCAAACTCACCGATCCCCAACCATCGACCGTCGATGATTTTCCTTAGCGAGCCAATGTTGTTTCACAAATATAGCCGATTCTCGACCATTGACAATCAACCATATCCTTGCTGACGTGGAAACTATGCTGATGTGGCATGGCACGTGGATGCTGACATGATAGGACACGTCATCATACCCTTCCTCCTTCAGCCATCGACAGTTTTTCTTGGAAAACTTTGAACTTGGCACTAATTCTGCCGACGCTCGATCATCAACCATCGACGATCATAGATTTTCTTTGGTCGATCTTCAACCTTTCACCCAATTCGCCGAAGTGCTTACCCTATCCTTCTACTGCTTGATCCAACGGTTGAGAGAGGTCCCGAAGGGATCCTATATTGACGATCTGCGTGCCTTCACGACTTCGGGCTTCGACACTTTTCACTTGTAGAGACTTGAAAACCCCTGGAGTACCAAGTCTCCGGACTACGAGATCTACTGCCGCGTGTCTTCTGGGATCAACATTCGACGAACTTCGGGACTCCGAGAGATTTCACATCAACACACTCCATTTCTCCCGGATGCCGAACTTTCAAACTAACTGATCGACGGACACATGTCTCTACTAAAGGATCGTCCATATTAACTCTGGACTTCGAGATATTTTCTTGCATGCAACATGAGGGCTCGCTTCTCCCGGAGTGTCGATCCTCTGAACTGCCACGATATCTACGGCTCACATTTTCTCATGCGTAGATCTGACGGATGAGACTTAAACCTACTCAACATGTTGCTTCACCTTCATCAGACGATCCTTGTTCACTTGCCCTCCAATCCAACGATCCCGGATCTCTCTTGATTCCACAATGGCGATCGCTCCCAAATTCGAAAGGGATGGTCATGATCCTTTGATCCCTTACAAAGGATATCTGTCATTCTATCTCCTACATAAATTCTGCAATTCCAGTCCTCCTGAGCTTTTCCAACTTCAAGGTCAGAATTCGGTTTCAACCACGAGACTCCGACCATCAGACCTGGCCCATACCGGCCTGGTGTTTCAACCAGAAGCTCTGATACCAATATGTAACATACCCTACCACCCACAGGCCGGGGTACGCTATCTTCAAGCCCACCCTTGAAATTCTTTCTCTTGGCTATACCCTTTTAATTTAATAAGGAATCATAAAAGAAAATATCCAACGACATGCACAACAATAACCAACAAGTGTGCATATTCTAAAGGTTTAATTAAATGATAAATAAATACACAATGAAATACATTCATATACAGGTAAATAATACCATAACAGAGAGAACTTATATTTATAAAAGAAGACACCAACTGGATGTAGACCAAGGACTTTCCACCCAACCGTAGACACTACTGTTCCAAATCTTAGCAACAACGTCACCCCCAAGCCAGGGCTATGAATCGACGAGGATGGTTCCAGATTGTTACTTGGCTTCCTGAACTAGTCGACACTAAATCTCTCACAGGATTTCCCAACACCCACAACAATCCAAGTACCCAAATCTCTTCTACCCAGCCTACACCACATAATAGAATGGACGTCCACCCTTCTCTGCCACGTAGTCCTTTAGGCAGTCCTTCTCCTTCCAAGGCTCCAACGTAACTGGTCCAGAATCTGAATGTTGGAACTCTCAGGACTCGTAGCTGTGAATAAAGATGGACACATTCCAACACATCTTAGACATGCATGCCTCAAGTCATGGATGGATTACACCATCGACCACTACAACCACCAATACCATGGCTACTCTTCAGTAGTTCGTTTCCCTTTCCCCAAGCCAAAACATAGATGAGGAAGGGTGGATGAGTGATAGGTAAGGATGGAATAAATGAATGACTGAGTATAAGGAGTGATCAAATGAACTGGTGAGCAAGTGGACGAGTGAATAAGTGAATGAGCGAATGAATGAGCGAACGAATGAGCGAACAAGCAATCAATGAACCCCCCTGACAGACCAGGGTAAGGTTTAAGTAATTTGGTGGGGAATCAAGAACCTCCTGGCCTTCCCCAAGAATCTGCCGTAATTGATCCACTCCCTTAGACAAAAAGGGTAATCAAAATAGGAAATAAACATTTAGCCCCTCAAGCCCCCTCTCTTGTGGAATCATAGCCCCCTATAAATCTAGTCCTTGTCCATCTAGAAACCAACGATGTGTTTATTATTAATAATGATCAAAACATTACATTTCTTAGGCACACTGGCCTCTTTTTATTGTTTGGTCTCTCTGGCCTCTTGAAAGTTGACAAAATAAATTATTTAATTCGGGGTCTCAAAACACGGGGTGTTACATCCATACCTACTAAATTTGTTTATGGAAGATTGTAATTATGTGCATGATTTAGGTACATAGTTTCATTATTCCTGGTTAATTATATTGATAACACTGATTGGTTTGGGAGAACCAAAATACAACGAATTTTACCAAAGGCTAGGGAAGTATCACACAACAAAATATACAACATTATGGCAGACTTCATATTCGAAGAAAAGGAAGGAAAATTCTAGCATGTTCGCCATGCTTTTTGATGAGATGCATGAAAAGTTGGCTAATACATGGAGAATACCACCAAAAGTGGTGACACAAAATCAAGGAAGAACAAATTTTAAGGCTTCCAAACATAACATGTGGATCTAGGGAAAAAGGGATCCTAAAAAGGAGTTGCTACAATTGAGATACTGTGTCACAGAAGAAGAGGTGCAGTGGGTCATGAAGGATTCAACTGAGGAATGGAAGGTGCCAATGATTCCAAAGAAGGTATAAAAAATTAAACAACAAGTAGAGGATGTCACTTCACGACAATCAACTAGTCTAGGTGCAAATACAAGGAAAGGAACATAGTGCGCGAAAGAAATAGGGTGTAGTACAACCATAAAAAATCCAAGGCAAAAAACTACTATCCCTAAGGATCCAACTCAACAAAAGGAGCACGCAGTAGAACCGAATGGAGGAGCATAAAACGATACTAATACTCCTATGCTGGAGGAAACATGAGGTGGAAGTCTCCCAGAGATGGATATACCAATTACAACTGCGTAGAGAGAGATTCTGCCATTGAAAAGAACAATGTTACAAGCAACAAGTCATTGCAAGAAAATGAAGGCGCACAAGGAAGTTCGTCAACTTACACTGACAAAGGATTATGAAGAGTTAGTTGCAGAGAAAGTACAAGACCACATGACAGAGGCATGATATGATGCTGAGAAGCAAAGGGAGGAAATAGACAGGAAATTGACAGAGGTCACAGATACACTGGAATGATTGCAACTCACTACAATGAATAAAAAATAACAAGCTCAACAATAGCAAATTTCTCAGGAGAGAACAATTCCTGAACATGAGACAATGTAGATAATAGCCATTGGGAATGAAATTTTTTGTATCACCCAGGGGATGTTGTAGGTGGATGAAATTACATCGTGGAAGCTATTTAAAGAAATAGATCATGTGGAATTGGCACTACCCAAGGTTCTAACAAAGGCACTGTACAAACTTCAAATAAGGGTCACGCAGGAAATTTAGTCGAGAGCTCGTGCAGATGTGACAAGTTCACAAATGGATAATGAAGTAAGTAAGGCATGGGAGATGACACTTAACCATGTGCAATTCGAGAGAGGTGAAACAAAGCAGTGCATTGAAATATTAGAGCAACAAGTGGAGGAAGTATTCAAAACTATTGTTGACAGCGCATAAGGGGAGAATGTACCCATAAAGGGTAATATTGAAATAGGGGGTAGTACAACCATAGAAAATCCAAGGCAAAAAACTACTATCCCTAAGGCTCCAACTCAACAAAAGGAGCACGCAGTAGAACCGAATGGAGGAGCGTAAAATGATACTAATACTCCTATGCCGGAGGAAACATGAGGTGGAAGTCTTCCAGAGATGGATATACCAATTACAACTACGTAGAGAGAGAATATGCGATTGAAAAGAACAATGTTACAAGAAACAAGTCATCGCAAGAAAATGAAGGCGCACAAGGAATTTCCTCAACTTACACTGACAAAGGATTATGCAGAGTTAGTTACAGATAAAGTACATGACCGCACGACATAGGCATGATATGATACTGAGAAGCAAATGGAGGAAATAGTCAGAAAATTGACAAAGGTCAAGGATGCACTGGAACAATTGCAACTCACTACAATGCATAAATTTCTCAGGAGAGAACAATTCCTGAACATGAGACAATGTAGATAATAGCCATTGGGAATGAAATTTTTTTTATCGCCCAAGGGGTGTTGCAGGTGGATGACATTACATCGAGGAAGCTATTTAAAGAAATAGATCATGTGGACTTGGCACTAACCAAGGTTCCAACAAAGGCGCTATACAAACTTCAAATAAGGGTCGCTTAGGAAATTTAGTCGAGGGCTCGTGCATATGCGAAAAGTTCACAAATGGCTAACAAAGTAAGTAAGACACAGGAGATGACACTTAACCAGGTGCAATTTGAGAGAGATGAAACAAAGCAGTGCACTGAAATATTAGAGCAGTAAGTGGAGGAAGTATTCAAAACTATTGCTGACAACGCATAAGGGGAGAATGTACCCATAAAGGGCAATATTGAAAAAATAACACGAGCTATGGATGCTTACAGATCCCACATTGTAGAATTTATGGATCTCCTAGTACCGACTACTCCACCAGAAGTAAGAACACAAAGGGAGTAGGAGGTTACACGTCATATAGAGAGAATTGCGTTGATCATTCAGGAAACCACAAAGATGTATATAAGAGCGCACAATTATGGACAAATCTTCAGGAGGATGGAAAACTGTAGGAGTTAGACCAAAAAGAGGAAGGTGTAAATACCGTGTTGTAGGAACTGAAGAAAAAGTAGAAAATGATGACAATCCAGGACAGATTGAGGAGTTCACAAGGGTTGAAGAATTTACAGGCAGAGCTGAAGACTATACAAGCAAAAAAGAAGTCAAGGTAGGCATAGTTGGAACCACTATAGGAAGGCATAGAAAAAAGGCTGTCTGAGATTGATGCAACAAAGGGTCAGATGGAACAAATTGGATTAGGGAGTGGACAACTGCTGAAGGAGCATATTACTGCGCATACTGTGGAGACTGTAGCAAAGGAGAGTGCGCAAGTAAAATCTTGAGTTGAATAAATTTCAGGCAGGTTCTAGGAGCTAGAGAAGTCAGTTCAGATGGCACACACTGCTTGATTGGCTCGGGACGAGCCATAAGTGAGTGTTGGCGCAATACATTTTGGGGAAAAGCACAATAATCGATGAAGATAGTTAGGAAATGGACCATAAAAGGATCACGCACCAGAAAATAGAGAAAAGCAGTGTCAGGAAAGCAAGAAAGTCAAAGGAAGGAAGAGGGACGCAAATCAATGAGGAAACCAGTTGGATTTTGGACCAACCGCACTCAAGGAGTTAGAAAGTGGAAAAACCTAATCCACCTAGGGTTAATGGGTTAGGGTTTTGGTCAATTTGATAATGGACATGTGTGAGGAGATGATCTTAGAGTTAGTTTTTGGGAAAAATATATGCATTGTAATCAAGGGTAAGGTTTCAAGTTGCGGAGATTAGTAAGGTCTTGTCATCCTCAATTGTACTAAATTGCAATGCATGCAACACTATAAACTTTGATGAAGAATAATAAAAGAGTGAAGAAAGGCAAATCTTTGTGGATGTAGACTAGGCGGGGTGAACCACGGTAAATTTGTGTCTCTGTGTGCAATGTTTGTCTTATTTCTTGGGATTGTTTAGCTATGACGAATGAATGAATATGTTAGTAGTAAATGCAATGAAAAACATAATGAAATGATAATTAATGCAGAATGAATCTGTTAGTAGTAAATGCAACGCACAACAAAATTACATGATGATTAATGTAGAATGAATATTAAATGAATGCAAATGATTACAGAATAGTAGATTTGGATATAATGATGTGTTAGGATAATATATCTGATATATTTTGAGGTAAAAGAATGTCTATCATCCCCATAGTAATCTCCCCTCCAAGGTTTCATACATCTGGGTCCTGCAGTCACCCATAAGCCATCTCGTGTGAGACTGCATTGTGCACTATGTGGACAGTGTTTCCTTCTGGTCTCCAGAAGGGCCAATGGTTTGCAGGGTCATGTTGAAATAATGTAACTGCGAAGAGCATTCTTATTATTATTTTATTATTGGATTAAATCCCCATTGAGGATTAATCATGTCATTATTATTATTATTGTTATTGGATTAATCCCCATTGAGGATTAATCATGTCGGTAATTGTATAAGGACCAAATCCCCTTTTGTGGATTGGTCATCGGACAATTACAAAGGGAAGAATAAGAATTTGGCCCCAACAGTTATTATGGAAGAACCAGAATTAATTAAAGGTGGGTTTACCCACCCAGAGTGAGAGGTTGACCTTGCCAGTTGTGACCTTTCACACGTGCCAGTCTTGTATAAATAAGAGGCTAGCACCTCACTTCAAACACACAACTCACTTGCTCATTCTCTTATGAGGCAAGCTGCAATTACCAGTTGGAGAGAGGAGAAGAAGGGTGGCACAT
>ML794847.1:252898-266885 GCA_009831015.1 Picea engelmannii | reverse complement strand
GATCTCAGGAAGGAGTCCTGGCATGATGCATACTTATTGATCCAGAACAATGTAAGACTCTCATATCCCACCATTTAGAATTCGATTTCACTAATAAAACCGTTGAATATGAATCCTTTGTCCAAGGTCTGAAGAAGGCCATCGACCTTAAGGTAAAATTCCTTCGAGTGTTTGGTGATTCAGAGATAATTGTCTGACAAGTAAGAAACGATCAGTATTCACTGCCTATCTCCCCACTTAAAAGATTATGAACAGGAGGTATGGAACTTTCTCTATACCTTTGAATCATTTGATATTATTTCTATACCTCGTATTCAAAATGTTGCTATAAATGATTTGGAAAATGTGGCGTATAGATTCACACCCCTTAATAATGGTTTTTTTGTTGAAATCATTTTCAATCTTTCTATACTAGACAACGTCATGAACTGAAGAGTGTTCAATAATGATACTTAGATCATAAATTTCCTCACCAACTCTGATGTGTTCTAGAACTCAATGATTGATGATGAAGTGCATCAACATAATCTTCAAAATATTGAGATGAATAAAGTAAGATAAAAGCTAATTGCATCCCATGGAATGTGTTATGGCTTAAAAAGTTGTTTGATCTACAGACTAGCTTTAGAAATCCTGTGAATCCAAAGACAAACAACTCTACTATGATGCACTTTTTGGTGAATCTAGGAACCACTGAACAACCCAAATACATCAATCTGGGCACTTGTTGTTCAGAGTCCAAAAAAATACATTCACGTAGCTGTTTAAGAGATATCATGATGTATTTGTCTGGACATATGAATATTTGAAGACATATGAAACTTGTATTATTCAACACATGATTCCTATCAAAGAAGGTGTCAAATCATTTAAGCATAATTTGAGGAAAATATATCTGACTCTTGAACCACTTATTCAGAAGAAATTGAAGAAATTGATAGATGCCTAGATCATATTTAAATTTTACCATTCCACATGGGTGTCTAATCTGGTACTTGTTAGGAAGAAATCACGGGAGATCAGATTTTGCGTAGATTTCTATCATGTACCAGATCTATTATAATAGAGAAAAACATAAATATTGTAGAGAATAACAACAAAACAACACAATAGATGAAACCACAACACCAAAATAATACCTTTATTAATAGGAAACAATGTTCACTTGCCTCTTCGAGGGGGGAACCTCCAACAGAGAAATGCTCTATTAAAATAATTCTCAAGACAAAACTTCTGATGACTCCTACTCTCATTTATACTAATTCTATCTTCTAAAGATCATTCTAGAGGAAGATCCTTCTAGAGGAAGGTCTTACATTGATTTATTCCAATTTACTAAATAGGCCTTATTAACTAACGTTGGCCTTTATTACATGGAAATATATTATTCTATATATGTGAGGGGTTAGGGAGGTTAGGTCCCTAACATGCCCTCCCCCTTGAAAAAGAGCCTTTTCCTCAAGGCTTGAGATGAGGAAACTGTTGCATAATTGTAGCCATCTCCCAAGTGGCATCTTCATGAGTTGTATCTTTCCATTGCACCAACACTTCCTTGATGGTGCGTTGACAAAGACAACACTCATGTTAGTCCAATACTACTTGTGGATGAAACATAATGGAACCCTCTTCACCCAACTAAGGGAGACTGGATTGAGTTTGGAACTTTGTACCGATCACCTTCTTTAAGAACGAGACATGAAAAACAAGATGGAGATTAGAATGAATGGGAAAAGCTAACTAGTAAGCCATCTACCCCACTTGCTTGAGAATTGTATAAGGACAATAAAATTTGGGAGCAATATTCTGACAATGGTCCATTTTGAGTGAAGTTTGCTTATAGGGTTGCAGATGAAGAAACACATGGTCCCCTTTAATAAATTTTTCGTTTGGTATGACCTTGATCTACTTGTTGCTTCATGCAATTCTGAGCCATGGCTAAATTTGTTTTGAGGGTGTGGAGAATCGCCTCACTAACTGCAAGATTGTTGTAAACCTCCTGAACCTTTGATACACCTGGCATGTAGGAGAGAATCGATGGTGGATTTTTTCCATATACTGCTTCAAAAGGAGTCATATGAGTAGTTGTATGGTAAGATGTGTTGTACCACCATTCAACGAGGGGTAACCACTGAGTCCATTGATTCTGTCGTTCATATGCAAAACACCTCAAATAAGTTTCTAAACACTTGTTGACAACTTCAGTTTGTCCATAAGTATGGGGATGATAGGTAGTGCTGAGATGCAATTGGGTGCCCTAGAGACAGAACAATTATTGCCAAAAATTGTTGGTAAAAGTTGGATCTCAGTCAGAGACAATAGAATGAGGCATGCCATGAAGCTTGAAGATATTATCCATGAAAATTTGAGCCACTGTGGAGGATGTGAATGGGTGTTGGAGAGCACTTAAATGATCATATTTGGAAGGACGATCAACTACCACCATGATGATTGATTTGTTGCCTAATTTAGGTAAGCCAACAATGAAGTCCATAGAAATATCTTGCCAAATAACATATGTAATCAAGAGCGGTTAGAGTGTTCTCGGGGTCTTGATTATTTATCCCTTATTCTATTGACATGCATCACATTCAACCACAAAGGTGCATAAGTCCTGTTTCATAACATCCCAAAAAAATAACGTTTGACCCTTTCATATGTTTTGGTGAACCGTGAATGCCCGATTGTGGGGGAAATATGAAGCTCTGAAAGCACCTGAGATTTAATTTACAACTGTTTGCTGAGATACAAACGAACTTTGTAGTGAAGCTCATTATTGTGCTAAGATTACCCTAGAGAAACTGAAGAATTGGCTTGCAACTATTGGATAAGGACAAAAAATTTAGGGTCTTTCAGCCATTCCTGGTGAGCAGCTTGGAGACAATCTGGTACAATGAAGGAGAGAGAAAAAAGGGATCCTTCGTCTTCATACTTCCGGGAAAGAGCACCAACAACCACATTTTATTTTCCCTTCTTGTAAATTATCTTACAATCATATTCAAATAGCTTGGTGACCCATTTTTGTTGCCTTGAGGAGGAAATTCATTGTTCCAGAAAATGCTTGAGGCTCTGATGATCGGTTTTAATTTGGAAGTGTTGGCCCAATAGATAAGGATGCCATAGATTCAAAATATGCACAATAGACAACATTTCCTTTTCATAGATTGATTGGCCCAAATGGCGCTGTTAGGACCCTATAATTTATAGGGAAATCAGTATTCTGACTGATATTTATTTTGGGCAAAACACAGTTTCCTCATGGCACATAGTGAAAATGCAAAGTTGACGAAAGGCTCTCAGTACCTCTCCAAAGGTGTCGCATATAAATGATCACCATCACTGATCTCTCAGGTTTTTGCGTGGGAAAAAACTCTAGATTTTTTTATTTGGTTTTGGGTAGCCAAATCTTGGTGACACATTCAACTTTTGGTCCATTTTTAGAGCCAAAGTGACTCTCGGGTCTGTTACAGGGCACAAGGTTATATTAAAATTTTAAACAAAATCTCAACATTAGCCGGGAGCCAATCTCCATATCCACAAGCTATCGGGCATCTACATATCAACACACATCACAATACAAATCCTAGCACCCAAACGCCAAGGATCAGACCAAGTCATAAGGGAGAAGCCCACAGGAGTACATGCCATAGTCTTTATGGTGAATGCCATAATTATCCAAGTAAGGGGTTTGTGTGGAAGAATCTAATCACCATATTGTTAAAGAATAAATCCAAGTGTTAAATAGAGGATGCACAAAGGACAAATTTAGTTTGTCAGACTACGCATAGTGCTCGAGAGCAAGCTCAATAAGCTGTCGAATAGCCAAGTGGCCATTTTCTCTTGTTGAAATCAAGGGCATTGAAGGATGAAGATGACCATAGATTGCTGGTGTACAAGTGTTAGCGCTTGTGCAAAGAATTTACAGAATATAGTGACAACATGCACGATAACAATGGTCGAATGCCAAGTGCGATACCAAACCAAAAACCTGAGATCCAAATGTCTTCCAAATAGACAAATGAAAGTGTCAAGCTGGGTTCCTAGGTGTCAAAGCAAGCTATCACACATTGATTTGCAAATCCACCAGTTATTGATGAGGGGTTTCATCCAAAGTTATCTGATTTCGGTCTCGCCATACTTGGTCCAGTTGGAGATAAGAAACATGTCTTTACGAGAGTAATGGGAGCATGTGGTTATTGTGCTCTAGATTATGCCATGACAGGAAGAAAGGCCATCGATGAATCTAAGAATGGTGGAGAGCACAATATTGTGGTTTGGGTACGACCCCTGTTCAAGGAAGGTCTTGCAAAGGCCGATATTCCAAGAAAAATCATATTGAATGACCAGAAGTTGCTTGAGTGACAAAATATGGTGAAACATATCTAGAAGTGCCTATTGTATTTTTCTGTGTGTTTGGCAGACAAGAATTTGAATTCTGTAGAAGTTGCGGTCATGGAGCAGCTATGGACGAGCTTTTTGTTATTAGCCTTGTTTCTAATGATGAGCTGTGTAGCGAACGCAGGGCGTCCTTACTTCTTGAGGCCTAGAACTCTGGGCAAGTTTTCAACTCTTAATCGAGAGAAGTCATTTTTACAATCATCACAGTACAAGTACGAGACCAAATATTTCACACAGAGGCTTGATCATTTCAGTTTCAAAAATCATAAGAACTCAATGATCCAGCAACGTTATCTCATGAATGACAAGTACTAGCTGGGGGCATAACGTATGGGGCCTATCTTTTATTATTGCAGGAATGAGGGCTACATTGACTGGTTTGTTGTGAACACTGGATTTATGTGCACATCACACCTCAGTTTGGCTCTCTTCTTGTGTTTCCAGAACACCGTTACTATGGAGAGTCTATGCCATATGGTAGTCAGAGTATGTCTTACAAGGATGTAAATTCATTGTCTTATCTGACAGCTGAGCAAGCACTGGCTATTCACCCTACTATTGGAACTGTAGTGTATCCAAGTTTTTTCAAAATGGATTAGGGATCATCGTGATTTTCCTCTGAAGATTAATCAAGGGTGAAACCACTTGCTGAAAGAAAGGAACTTGTGAAGCTTTTAATTGTTGATGAGATTCATCTTTTATCTGATAATAGAGGATCAGTGCTAGAAAGCATTGTGTCCAGGACAGTTAGGCAAATTGAGACTACTCAGGAAATGATTCGATTGGTGGGATTGTCTGCAACACTTCCAAACTATGAGGATGTTGCCCTGTTTTTGAGGGTTAAGTCGGATGGGCTGTTCTATTTTGATAACAGTTACAGGCCTTGCCCGTTGGCCCAACAATATATTGGGATCACTGTCAAGAAGCCACTCCACATATTTCAGTGGATGAATGATGTGTGTTATGAAAAGGTGATGTCGATTGCTGGCAAGCATCAAGTTTTGGTCTTTGTGCATTCCAAGAAAGAAAAAACAAAGACAACCTGTGCTATAAGAGATGCAACTCTTGCAAATGACACACTTGGATGCTTTCTGAAGGAAGACAATGCCAGCCGAGGGATTCTCCAAACAGAGACTGAATCAGTGAAAAACAATGATCTGAGAGACCTATTGCCATATGGCTTTGCAACCCATCATGCAGGGATGGCTAGAGCAGATCGAACTTTGGTAGAAGACCTTTTGCTGATGGCCATATTCAATCTTTGGTGTCTACTACTACTCTTTCATGAGGAGTAAATGTTCCTACTCATACTGTTATTATAAAAGGAACTCAAATTTACAATCCTGAGAAAGGTGCATGGACTGAACTTAGTCCGTTAGATATTATGCAGATGCCTGGTCATGCAGGAAGGCCATAGTATGATTCCTATGGAGAAGAAATCATAATAACAAAACATAACACTTGGAAGGAGGTGGCAGAGTATCCCTCTTTTCGAGGCATCCAAATAATATAAATGGAAAAATATCCTAGCGTTTAGGCATTGGTTGAACTATATAGTAGATAGGAAATTCATTTACAGGGAACACATGGCAGTTAGATCACAAGTGGTAGAGATTTCCTATATTTCAGGCAGTGGTTAGAGCACCGATTCTCCAGCTGGCAGAAAATTCTAACAACCTTTAGCATTTGGGGTGTCCAAGTGGCATTTTCCAAATTTTATTTTTCCTTTAATTTACTGTTAGAATTTTTTTTAGCAGGTTGTTACATGTGTCAGTCATTGTAACTGTTTTCTATTTTTATAAAGCATAGATAGAGCTCAAATCTTTTGAAGGTTGAGGCAATTCTCTTCTATATAGGCACATGTAAAAGATGAAGGAGGGGTTCGACCTGAGAGGAAGTAGTTTTCTTTGCTGGGATGTGGGCCTTTGCCATTCCAGAAAGTTTTTTTTGTAATCTCAAATAATCGATCAATAATAGGCAAGCTATTGACAGGATTCTTGTGTGGAGGTGTTGGTGGCGTTTCCTTTTCTCTGTTAAGTGTTTTTTTCCAGTTATCATACCACTTGTTTTCAAATTCTTATTGTCAAAGGATAGTAATAGAGCAGAACTTATTTGTGAAATACTCTACATCTGGTTCTTGATAATCTCTATGTTTCTCTTCTAAAAGCTCAGTTTAGGAATTCTTAACTGCTCCTTTGCTTGGCTTTTTCCTCCTCTATTTCTTCCTCAATCGACACTATTAAAACTTAATTCAATCCAACATTTTCACTACCTTGCCTTGTGTAGGAGATTTGTCTAGATCTGAAAGTGAATCATATATTAAGTGCATACCCCATTTGCCCAATGGCCCTCCTTGTTGTCCCAAACCAACCATTTAAAAACCAAAACCCCGATCCCTCATAGCTAGCCTAACATCTATCCCATACAAACAAAGTTGAAGTGAATAGAGAGAGCCCTCTCTGAGTCTTGGAGGGCTAGATCCAAGACTCCAAGTTGTTGAACTAGTTACCTCTGTCAATTTCTACCTCAGCGAAATTACAGAAAGTTAACATTTTGGTGAGTCCACTGGGGAAGAATTTAGATTTCAAAGCATTGATGATGCTTCAAGATGACAGGGTATGTGGAAAATCCTATATCTTGTGGAGCTATAAAATAATTTAGGGATGAGTTAGCAAATTTTCAAATTGATGAAGTTTTGTTAACAACCGTGTTTCATTGTTGGAAATTGAGAAAATTTTCTCATGAAGTTAAAATTTGTGCTCTCAAGTTGTTTGCTGAAAGACTTGAAAAGGATATTGAGCTCTTGAATACTCAGATTCAGTCCTACAGTTTCCAACATCCAAAACACTTTCTTGAAAATCTTAAATCTCCAAAACCAAAGGAGATTGTATTACCTGGTTATGTGCAGATTGATGGTGATTATGTTTTCAAGTACAAGACTGAAGTTGTAGTTGCAGGGTTTAATTTTGAGGATGCAACTGATCAACTAGTTATTGAATATCTAGAAGAAAATATCATGCATCATGTTTTAATTGACCCTATAGCGGATTACATGGAGGTTCATGTTAGGTTGAGTTTTCAAACATGTATTCTCTATAACGACAAAATATGTCACCAGTTTCCATTACATATTTCATTTTTGATTTTCGTCAAGCACGATGAGGAAGCCCAATCATGGGATCAACTGTTGGGTTGGCTTCATTGGCACTTTTTCATTACTTGATTGAGCAGTAACTATTAGCAAAGTAGGGTAGGTAGATGTGTGCAAATAAGCTCAGTACTTTGAGAATTTTCCAAGTATTTCTTCAGTTCAACATTTTTCAGATTGCAATTCAACCATTAGATCTTCGATGTACAGAATTATCAGTTTTAAAATTTGCAACACAAAGTTTTAGTCGTTAGTTCTCATTTTAATTTTCAGTTTTCAATTCATAAATTTGACTCCATTGCCCAATGAATAAGGCACTGACTATCAAATTCCCAGAATTCAACAGTTCTAGACATCTCCTTTGGAGCTATCTTCCCCAGCTGGAGCCTATGTTAGGACCCTATAATTTATAGGGAAATCAATATTCCGACTGATATTTATTTTGGGCAAAACATAGTTTCCTCATGGCGCATAGTGAAAATGCAAAGTTGATGAAAGGCTCTCGGTACCTCTCCAAAGGTGTTGTATATAAATGATCACCATCACTAATCTCTTAGGTTTTTGCGTGGGCAAAAACTCTGCGTTTTTTAATTTGGTTTTGGGTAGCCAAATCTTGGTGCCACATTCAACTTTTGGTCCATTTTTAGAGCCAAAGTGACTCTCGATTCTGTTACAGGGCACAAGGTTATATTAAAATTTTAAACAAAATCTCAACATTAGCCAGGAGCCAATCTCCATATCCACAAGCTATCGGGCATCTACATATCAACACACATCACAATACAAAGCCTAGCACCCAAACACCAAGGGTCAGACCAAGTCACAAGGGAGAAGCCCATGGGAGTACATGCCATAGTCTTTATGGTGAACGCCATAATTCGCCAAGTAAGGGGTTTTTGTGGAAGAATCTAATCACCATATTGTTAAAGAATAAATCCAAGTGTTAAACAGAGGATGCGCAGAGGTCAAATTTAGTTTGTCAAACTATGCAAAGTGCCTGAGAACAAGCTCAATAAGCTGCTGAATAGCCAAGTGGCCATTTTCTCTTGTTGAAATCAAGGGCATTGAAGGATGAAGATGACCATAGATTTCTGGTGTACAAGTGTTAGCGCTTGTGCAAAGCATTTACAGAATATAGTGAAAACATGCACGATAACAATGGTCGAACGCCAAGTGCGATACCAAACCAAAAACCCGAGATCCAAATGTCTTCCAAATAGCCAAATGAAAGTGTCGAGCTGGGTTCCTAGGTGTCAAAGCAAGCTATCACGCATTGATTTGCAAATCCACCAGTTATTGATGAGGGGTTTCATCCAAAGTTATCTGATTTCGGTCTCGCCATACTTGGTCCAGTTGGAGATAAGAAACATGTCTCTACGAGAGCAATGGGAGCATGTGGTTATTGTGCTCTAGATTATTCCATGACAGGAAGAAAGGCCATCGATGAATCTAAGAATGGTGGAGAGCACAATCTTGTGGTTTGGGTACGACCCCTGTTCAAGGAAGGTCTTGCAAAGGCCGATATTCCAAGAAAAATCATATTGAAGGTCTTGCACCAGAAGTTGCTTGAGTGACAAAATCTGGTGAAACATATCTAGAAGTGCCTATTGTATTTTTCTGTGTGTTTGGTAGACAAGAATTTGAATGTGATGAGTGAGATTGCTGTGGTTGGGATTTTCGGTTTTGATCGGAAAAGGCATAGTGTTGTCAATAGACTATCGACGTTTCGGATCCAGATCAGGATCCATATTCAGGACAATGAGCCTCATTGTCTTGAATATGGATCTTGATCTGGATCCAAAACGTCGACAGTCTATTGAAAACACTGTGGCTTTTCCGATCAAAATCGAAGAATTTGAATTCTGTAGAAGTTGCAGTCAGGGAGCAACTATGGACAGGCTTTTTGTTATTGGCCTTGTTGCTAATGATGAGCTGTGTAGCGGACACAGGGCGTCCTTACGTCTTGAGGCCTAGAGCTTTGGGTGATTTTTCTACTCTTAACCGAGAGAAGTCATTTTTACAATCATCACAATATGAGTACGAGACCAAATATTTCACACAGAGGCTTGATCATTTCAGTTTCAAAAATCACAAGAACTCAACGTTCCAACAACGTTATCTCATAAATGACAAGTACTGGTTGGGGGCAGAACGTATGGGGCCTATCTTTTATTATTGTGGGAATGAGGGCTACATTGACTGGTTTGATGTGAACACTAGATTTATGTGCACATCGCACCTTAATTCGGCGCTCTGCTTGTGTTTCCAGAACACTGTTACTATGGAGAGTCTATCACATATGGTTGTCAGAGTATGGCTTACAAGGATGTAAATTCATTGTCTTATCTGACAGCTAAGCAAGCACTGGATATTCGTCCTACTATTGGAACTGTAGTGTATCCAATTTTTTTCAAAATGGATTAGGGATCATCGTGATTTTCCTCTGAAGATTAATCAAGGGTGAAACCACTTGCTGAAAGAAAGGAACTTGTGAAGATTTTAATTATTGATGAGATTCATCTTTTACCTGATAATAGAGGATCAGTGCTAGAAAGCATTGTGTCCAGGACATTTAGGCAAATTGAGACTACTCAGGAAATGATTCGATTGGTGGGATTGTCTGCAACACTTCCAAACTATGAGGATGTTGCCCTAGTTTTGAGGGTTAAGTCAGATGGGTTGTTCTATTTTGATAATAGTTACAAGCCTTTCCCGTTGGCCCAACAATATATTGGGATCACTGTCAAGAAGCCACTCCACAGATTTCAGTTGATGAATGATGTGTGTTATGAAAAGGTGATGTCGGTTGCTAGCAAGCATCAAGTTTTGGTCTTTGTGCATTCCAGGAAAGAAACAACAAAGACAACCTATGCTATAAGAGATGCAGCTCTTGCAAATGACACACTTGGATACTTTCTGAAGGAAGACAGTGCGAGCCGAGGGATTCTCCAAACATAGATTGAATTAGTGAAAAACAATGATCTGAGAGACCTATTGCCGTATGGATTTGCAACCCATCATGCATGGATGGCCAGAGCATATCGAACTTTGGTAGAAGACCTTTTTCTAATGGCCATATTCAAGCTTTGGGCTCTACTTCTACTCTTTCATGGGAAGTAAATCGTCCTGCTCATACTATTATTATAAAAGGAACTCAAATTTACAATCCTGAGAAAGGTGCATGGACTGAACTCAGTCCATTAGATATTATGCAGATGCCTGGTCATGCAGGAAGGCCACAGTATGATTCCTATGGAGAAGAAATCATAATAACAGAACATAACACTTGGAAGGAGGTGGCAGAGTATCCCTATTTTCGAGGCATCCAAATAATACAAATGGAAAAATATCCCAACATTTAGGCATTGGTTGAACCATATAGCAGACATGACATTCATTTACAGGGAACACATGGCAGTTAGATCACAAGTGGAAGAGATTTCCTATATTTCAGGCAGTGGTTAGAGCACCGATTCTCCATCTGGCAGCAAATTCTAACAACCTTTAGCATTCGGGGTGTCCAAGTGGCATTTTCCAAATTTTATTTTTCCTTTAATTTATTGTTAGAATTTTTTCTAGCAGGCTGTTACATGTGTCAATCATTGTAACTATTTTCTATTTTTATAAAGCAGAGATTGAGCTCAAATCTTTTGAAGGCCGAGGCAATTCTCTTCTATATAGGCACATGTAAAAGATGAAGGAGGGGTTCGACCTGAGAGGAAGTAGTTTTCTTTGCTGGGCTGTGGGCCTTTGCCATTCCAGAAAGTTTTTTCTGTAATCTCAATTAATCTATCAGTAATAGGCAAGTTGTTGACATGATTCTTGTGTGGAGGTGTTGGTGGCGTTTCCTTTTCTCTGTTAAGTGTTTTTTTCCAGTTATCATACCACTTGTTTTCAAATTCTTATTGTCAAAGGATAGTAATAGAGAAGAATTTATTTGTGAAATACTCCACATCTGGTTCTTGATAATCTCTATGTTTCTCTTCTAAAAGCTCAGTTTAGGAATACTTAACTGCTCCTTTGCTTGGTTTTTTCCTCCCTTATTTCTTCCTCAATCGACACCATTGTAACTTAATTCAATCCAACATTTCCACTACCTTTCCCTGTGTAGGAGATTTGTCTAGATCTGAAAGTGAATCATATATTAAGCGCAGACCCCATTTGCCCAATGGCCCTCCTTGTTGTCCCAAACCAACCATTTAAAAACCAAAACCCCGATCCCTCATAGCTAGCCTAACATCTATCCCATACAAACAAAGTTAAAGCGAATAGAGAGAGCCCTCTCTGAGTCTTGAAGGGATAGATCCAAGACTCCAAGCGATTGAAATAGTTACCTCTGTCAATTTCTCCCTCAGCCTAAGATATTACAGAGCGTTAACATGCACTTCGAAAGTTGTTTGTTGGTGAAGGCCACTGATCGTCCTTCTTGCATGAGAACTACACCAATTCCTTTGCCGGATGCATCAAATTCTAGGAAAAAAGTTTTTTTGAAGTCAGGAAGGGCCAGGACATGAGTTGTCCACATATCCTCTTTCAAAGCATGGAACGCTTGATCAACTGCAAGAGTCCAATTGAAATCATTTTTTTTTAAGGAGAGCAGTGAGAGGGGCTGCAATTTTTCCATAGTTCTTAACAAATTTGAGATAATAACCTATTAAACCCAGAAAACCATGCAAACTCTTGAGGGTTTTGGGTTGAGGCCAATATTGTATAGCTTCAATTTTATTAGGATCCACCTTGACACCATCCTTGCCAACAGTATGACCCAAATACTCTACTTCTGAGGATCCAAAAGGCACATTTGGATTGTTTGAGGAAAATTTGGTGCTAAGAAAGGAGATGGAGAACTTGATCCACATGGGAAAGATGGGCTATCCATGTTTTACTATATATGATAATATCATCAAAGAAAAATGAGACAAAATGACGGAGAAAAGAACAAAAGACATGATTCATGAGACTTTGGAAAGTGGAGGGGGCATTACACATGCCAAAAGGCATGACCAAGAACTCATAGTGGCCCTCATGAGTTCGAAAGGTCGTCTTTGGAATGTTAGCCTCCTTCATACATATCTAGTGGTAACCAAAAAAAATATCAATTTTAGTAAAGTAGTGAGCACTAATCAATTCATCCAATAGATCATCAATGACAGGAATGCAAAACTTGTATTTGATGGTGAGTTTGTTGAGAGCACGAAAGTTAGGACACATGCGCCATGTGCCTTCTTTTTTGAGGACCATGACCATAGGAGAAGAATAGAGGATGGTACTATGGTGGATGACACCCATGTCGAGCAATTCTTGAACAATTTTCTCAATTTCATTCTTCTGGGTAAAGGGATGACGATACAGGAAGAGATTGGGAGGAAGACTACCGGTAACTAGAGGAGTGGAATGATCATGAACACCACGGGAAGGGGGAAGGCCATGGGGCATGGAAAAAATAGTGTGGTGTTTGGAAAGTGTAGATTGGAGGTCAGGATGCACATATGGTGTCTCAAATGCTTGAATGGAATTGAGTTGGAAAATAATGCAAGAATGGACTTTTTTGAGGATCTTTTCCATTCGATGGGAACTGATGATCTCATGGGAGCCTACTGTGATGCCTTGGAACTTATTCTATTGGCCATCATGTTAAAACTGCATGGTTAATTCCTTAAAATCCATGATGATGGGACCGAGAGTGCATAACCATTTTGCACCTAACACAATGTCACAATCACCCATGTCGATAGCGAACATATGAGATTTCAGGTTGTACTCACCAATTTGGAGATGCACATTTTCACAACGCCCCCCACATTTCATGGAACCGCCATTAGAAATCATGATTTGGAAATTGTTGACTGCATGGATATAGCAATGGGTTTCTTGAGAAATGCGTTGATGAATGAAATTATGAGTGCTACCACTGTCAATGAAGATGATGACATTCCGATTTTTAATGTAGCCAATTAGCTTGAGGGTTTGGGGAGGAGAGAAGCCAGTGAGTGCATTCAAGGAAATGACCGGTTCAACTTATGGTGGATTAGATGGCAAAGTGATAGGAGCTGGCTTAGGTAGCTTAGCCACATGAGAAGCCTCAATATTGTCTTCAAAAACATCCTCAGAGATGGCCATGAATAACTTTTGTTCCTTACACTTGTGCCACCAAAAATATATTTCATCGCAATTATAACAAAGACCTTTGAGTTGGCGTTCACCCATTTCTTCTCGGGTTAATTTTTGGATCTTGAGAGGGTGGGATGAGGGGAAAGAGTGGAAGGGTGAGGGCGTGGAGGGAAAGAAGGTTTGCGGTGTTGGGAAAAATGACCTTTTCGACTTCCTTGGCACGTTGAGTAGCTTCCAACCAAGTCTAGGGGTGAGTCATGAGGACTTGGGCTTGGATGTCATCCTTGAGGCCAATGATAAAGCATTCTTGGAAAGAAGTGTCAGAGATTCCCT
>ML794847.1:224370-241121 GCA_009831015.1 Picea engelmannii | reverse complement strand
ACTCACTGGTAGTGGAGCAATGCCAAAGAAATGCATACTCGACTTGCATTTTCAACATTCCTAATGTATCGTTGCCTTGTGTACTTCTCCTGTCTTCTCGAAGCAATGCGGCATAAAAAGTTATGTTCTAATAATCATTTTGTTTTGGACATGGATTTGACCTCTCCCTTGCATCATATAAACTTGTCTCACCCAAATCTTGTGCTTATAAGAAACTATGGGATCTACTCATTCTACCTTGGGTTATGCACTGCAGTTGTTTATGATCTTCAAAGTTTTATTCTTAGATATATTTATGCAGAGACTCATGGATTTTCTCAGTGTGTCACCATTTTTTGTGCCAAGAATCAACACCTTCCCTTTTTCTTTTGATTTTTCCAGTCGAGTCATTTTTGGCCAAAAAAATGGGATCCCTTGTTTTTTGACTTGAAAACCTCTTTACTTACCTATGAGACTGATCATTTGCTTGACCTACACTAAGGCTCCTCATTCCCCTTTGATGAATTTTCTCTACATTTCAAGCTTGTTTTGTTTTTGTTTAAGTTTTACACTTAATTTTTTTTTGGTCCATTGGAATAACTCATAAGAACATCCCCGGTACACACCGACGAACTTCTTGTAAATTCCTCTGATAGACGTAATTTATCACCACCCAAGTTTCAAGTAAATCCTCCGTTGCAACCAGATGAGTTCCCATGAACTATGCTGGTTGAACTAAAGGAGTTTACCCAACCTTCTCTGATGCGCTAAGCCACCGACCAACAAAATTCTTGAAAACCCTTCCGATAAGTGAGTTTGGGCATCACCTGAGTTAATCATATCTCCTCTGATGCAGTTGGAAGAGTTCTCACAAAATCCTCCAGTGCAACTGAAGGTCCTCTCACCAACTATTTTGGTATGACCAGACCACTTCCTAACTTCACCACCGATAATACCTTTAACAACAGGTCAGGTTCCTCCCAACCCCTTCAACTTTCTCAAAATTTATACCATGTATACAAAAGAATCATTTCCCCTATGTATTTTTTATCATTTTCTTATAGCCAAGGAGAAAAAGGGAGCGCCAAGTGATCCGTTCGATGAACTACCATACCCGTGAGAGTATTCATCCTCCAACTTACCCCCCTGTCCATGTTTCATATAATTTCCATGTAAGCCCTAAAAAATGCATCTCGGTCTGCATTTTAATATTCACCCACATAATTAGGGTTAGGGTTGGTCTCTAGTAGCAGGCACCACTAAACCTATCTGCCAACTCCTCAACCTCATCCTCTGCTAGACATACCCAAACTATTTTCTTCAATACCAATGTCCCTTTCTTCCTCAACTCTATAAGAAACCGTAACCACACCTCGACTCCACCTAATTTTTCAAACTCCTCCACATAACCCCCATGTACCCTGGCCGTTGAATCCCTTCGCATCTCATCAGACCAGAGGTTTTACCTCGTCCTCCCAACTAGACTACTCATCTAGTCGCATCCATGACCTATCCCACGACTTGTTCCCTGTCCAGGTGAGGTGTCCTACCAATAGTCTACCCTGGAGTTGGTTCAAACCTTAAACATCTCCCTTTCGTGACTCTTAGTCATTTCTTCATGGTTGAACTTCATGCATCTGATATTGACGTAAAGCCCTTTTCAAACCAGAGTTGTGCGTTGAATCTTGGCAAAGGTCGAGCCCTCCCCATCCATCACTTAGCCAATTTTTCAAAAAAACATATAGTCGACAAGGTTTCCATTATAGTCTCCGATGCATTACTGGTGGAGTTATTGTGTTTGATTCCAAGACTTATCAGAGGATTTAATTCAAACTCGTCTGATATTCATCCCCGACTTGTCGGAGAGTGTTAATACAATATCTTTTGGTAGTTCATCAAAATAGTTAACAAGAATCCCTTCGGTACCACGTCGACACACTTAATAATAACACTTCCAGTTGATCAGTGGTATTGACACCAACTCCGCCAGCATATACGAAGAACTTTCCATGAGCTATTCCAACCCCACTAATAGACTTTTGAATATTGAATCTGATACTAACTTGCATCCCAACGAGGTTAATACAAATTACATCGATACAAAATTTCTTACACCAGTGCACTTAGTAGGATATCCTCTGGTTCAAATTGATGAAGTTCCCACCATTTTCTCCGGTACATACTGGATCACTTTCCATCCTTAGCATTGGTTCTACTTTGTCAGCCAAGTTGGCATCAACTTTATTGATCCACCTGGTTTTCTCCTCGAACTTTCACCATGTCTTGGATCATCTTGTCTTCTTCAGAAGTTGACTTCCCCCCTCAAATTGACTCGAGTGATTCCACATGTACATTGTCATATTTATCTCTAACATCCATTTATTTCTCAAATGCTCAAGTTTTATATGCTTACAAGAACTAATGTTTCATGTTTACCTTCTCATCATATTTTACTACCGGTTTTATGCACCAATTATGATTGTGTGTTTCTAATTAAAATATGTTTCCACACAAGAATACAACCAACAAAGTTCTCACGACAAAGCTTAGGAAAGTGTAAGCAATTAAGAGGAAGAAATTGATTCCTTAGGGTAGTATATGACAATATTACAGGGCTCTTATAAAAAGGAGAAAATCCACTCAAATGGGGTGAGGTTTTTCATATGTTCAAAAACTAAAACTTCCCCATGGATGTCAAAGACCAGGATGAACTCAAAATCTTCAAAAACATTCGGAGGTTAGGATTGCATAGGGTGGAAACTCATGCAACAATGTTCCCTTGTGCAGACACGATCTCATGGATCCTCAAGCATGTGAATCTGGACAACCGATACATACTTAACACTAAGGGGGAGCCCATAGCGTCATTCCAAGCATTTGATCTAGCCCAATATTATCATTTGGAGAAGGAACCCGATCATTGGATGAGGAACTCCTTAACAAGTTCCCACACAATGCAAAGGACCTATTCAAAATTCGGTACAATCCAGATAGAACTTTGAAGCTCAAACCATTTGGCGAGTATCCGACCACTGTGTTGAGAATGCCATACCAATACATCGTGGCAATGCTTTGAAAAATATGTAGGGAACAAGATGCCTCATGTAACACCCCCCATCCCAATTGAGGGACATTATAGTGTAGAATACCCATAAAAACGAAATTTTACAACTAACTAAATTGATTCTTTTACAACTAATTGATTTCATGTAGCTTTCAACTACGAATTAAAAGCATATTTAACTACTGTTCACTACCATTACATTGATGCATCTACAACACACTGAAATAGGCATGATTGCAGCTAATAAACTTCATTACAACAACATATTAAATATGTTCTCATACTCAGAGTTCATGCACAACAATTAAAACTCATAATACAATGGAAACAAGGTAAAA
This sequence comes from Picea engelmannii, assembly GCA_009831015.1. Lineage (NCBI taxonomy): Eukaryota > Viridiplantae > Streptophyta > Pinopsida > Pinales > Pinaceae > Picea > Picea engelmannii. The sequence continues at coordinate 237,740 of ML794847.1, read as the reverse complement.
CACTTATATTTTCACAATAATTGTGCAACTAGTTGCTTGGGACGAACGTTCCACCCAACCATAGACTGACTGTTCCAAATCTCAATATCCATTCACCCCCGAATCAAGGCTAGTAATTCACAAAAGAGGGTGGTCTCTCATAGTTCACTCACGACTCATAAAACTCACAACCCACTTGTATATTCCTACAACTATCCCAATTTCCCACCAACTCTCTTCCTCTTGATCTACCCAACCCAAGGAATGTACCCCTTCACTGATATTAGTCCCTTTGGTGTGCCATTCGTTTATCAGGGTCTCTCTGGCAGAAGTAACCAATAATCTCTCAGATGGGAACTCAAAGGAAATTGCTGCAAGGAAAACTACCAACAAACCAACAACAAACACTTGTTGTTATAGTGCAACTCACCCAAGAGTTCACTCTTCAGTCCTGACAAACTGGATCTTCAGTTTTCTAGCTCCAATTATCTCCAATACACTCCAACATACTCTATAATTCTCCTTCCATGGCTGCACCATCTCCAAGCTCTCTTTCTTTCTCTCTACTTGCCCCTCATACACAAAAACTCAATGTGTAGAGTTGTTGTCCCGACCCATGCGAATTTCCTCTCTTTGGCTTGCCTTTCTTGACTCACACTCTTCACCAAGCTAATTGTACTCAACTCCCATGTTCCCAATAACTTTTGGATGTGACCACTCACACCCACTCTCTTACATGTTTTCAATGATTGGCTTTAGGAATACTCAATAACAAATTGGAAGGTTCATAAAGCAAATAACAAATTTAGGAAAATGGGATGAATAAATATACATGGGTAATTCCCCCTTGGACCCCATCTTGGCCATTATCCCAGACTCTCTCCTCTCTTGTGGATTAATTCATCCCCCATCTCTGTCCATGTCCCCTTATCAACTGACATCACATTTTATTATTAAAACATAGAAATACAATTCTCATATTACATTGCTTTGGTCGTAACCACACATTATATCTACATAAGCATTAATTAAACTGGGTATTACAGAGGGGATGCTACTTCCCCTAAAATTGTGCGCCATACTCGGTGTACACTATGTCGATATACATACATACAAAAATTTACATTACATTACTTTCATATAATAAAATTATGCAATTTTACAACTCCAACAACAATTCTAACCATAATCTCCTATTCCTCTTAAGTCGTTGACCCAAGGAATGCACCATTCATTTATCAGGGCTTACCTAAGGGATGTACCATCCGTTTATCAAGATTAACCCAAGGAATGAGCCATTCTTTTATTAGGGTCCTCAACATAGTTGGCTAGGACTATGAGATGTTGTTCTAGAACTCTAGCCGCTCAAAATGGAGTCTTGCATTATGTTTTCTTCAAAATTGAAAAAAAATTGCGGGTATTCTTCCCGCATGTTTTCATCATGCTCCCATGTAGCATATTTAGGACCGTAGAAGTTCCATTGAACCTTTACTATCCCTATGGCCTTGTTCCCGAGCACTTTGACTTTTCGTTCCAGGATGTGTACTAGTTCCACCCAAAAATCCCCTTCGTGCTCCACCTGGATCATATTCCAATCAATTATGTGGTTAGGGTAAGGAACATACTTCTTTAACAATGAAACACAAAATACATTATGCACTCTCATGGATTCAGAAAATGCTAGCATGTATGCAATTGACCCTATCTTTTCTAATATTTCAAAAGGTCCACAATATCTTGCTGCCAACTTTGGGCAACTTGATAAGTTCACATGTTCACCCACTTTGAAATATCTAAACACTCTATTCTTGTATGCATAATTTTTTTCCCTATCCTCTACATCCTTTAAATTGTACTTTATCTTTTCCATCTGCTCTCCCATTTCCATTAATAAATTTGGCCCAACAACTGCTCTGTCTCTTGGATTATCCCAATTCACTGGTGTGTTACATTTGCTTCCATACAATGCTTCAAATGGACTCATGTTCAATTAGGCATGATATCCATTTTTGTAGGCAAATTTCACTAAGTGGAATATAATCCTCCCACTTTGATGGATGATCCATCACATACATTCTAAGCATGTCCTCAATTATCATGTTAGTCCGCTGTGTTTTCCCATTTGACTCTGGGTGTTAAGTTGTACTAATATTTAGATTTGTCCCAAAGGCTTTGAATAAACCCTTCCAAAAATTGGAAGTAAAATTTGGATCTCTATCTGAAACAATTTCCTTAGGCACCCCATGTAGCTTGACAACTTCCTTCATATATATTTCTACAATATTTATTTTCTTGTGTGTAGTCTTCGCTGGAATAAAATGTGCTTCCATAGTCAATTTATCCACCACCACCATAATGGAATCATGCTGCTTCATTGTTTTGGGCAACTTTGTAATAAAATCCACTATAACTACTTCCCACTTCCATTATGGAATGGGAAATGGTTGTAGCAAACCTGCTAGGTGTCTATGCTCTATCTTCACTTTTTGGCATTCTATACATCTGCTTATGTAATTAACCACTTCCTTCTTCATTATTGGCCAAAAATATTGGCTTCTTACAACTCTGATTGTCCTTTGATATCCTGGGTGTCCAACATATGAAAAATTATGCATTTCCTTCATAACTACATTTTTCATCTCACTGGAACTCAACACATATACCTTGCATTTGTACCTGAGAATTCCATCTTCTTTCAACTCATAAGAATCAAAATTTTGTTGAAAATTACCTGGTTGTAATATCTCTTTTATTTTTAGATATTGTTGATCTGAATTTGCTGTTGCAATAATATTATCTTTTAGATAAGTTATGTACATGCTAATGGATGGAACACGCACTTCATGAGATCTCATGTTGAGTGCATCAACTAATTGATTCTCCTTGCCTTTTATATGGTTAATTTCAAAGTCATATTCACTCAGAAATTCCAGCCATCTAGATTGTCTGGCATTTAGTGTTGGCTGTCCAAACAAATGATTCAAACCACAATGGTCTGTTCTTAGCTCAAATTTCTTACCTATGAGGTAATGTCTCCACATTTTTAATGCATGTACAATTGCTGCTAACTCTAGATCATGGGTAACATAATTCCTCTCATGCTCTTTTAATTTTCTAGACTCATAGCACACCACATGATATTTTTGACTAAGGAATCCACCGAACCCTTCCTTGCATGCATCAATGCACACAAAAAAATATTCATCCATGTTTTCCATATTCAATATCGACACACTTGTCAATATTTCCTTCAATTATTGAAACCTCTCTTCACACTTGGAAGTCCATTCAAACTTCACTCCCTTCTTTTGCAAAGAAGTGATTGGGATTGCAATCTTTAAGAACCCTTTTATGAATCTTCGACAATAATCGACAAGACCCATGAATGATATGACCTCTGTGACATTCTTCGTCATTGGCCATCCTCTAATGGCCTCTATCTTCTCATGATCCAATGTTATCCCATCTGCTGAAATTATATGCCCCAAGTAGTGAATATTATTTTGGTAAAAGATGCACTTACTTAGATTAGCATACAATCTATGCTCTCTTAAAACTTGCAACAACATTCTTAAATGTTGCTTATGTTCCTCTTCTCACTTAGAGTAGACATGTGCATCATCTAGGAACACAATTACAAACTTGTCCAGGTACTCCCTGAACACTCCATTCATTAGACACATAAAAATTGATGGGGCATTTGATAGTCCAAATGTCACTACCGTGAACTCATAATGCCCATATCTTGTCCTGAATGTTGTCTTTCTGATGTCTTCTTCTTTTATCCTTACTTGATGGTAACCTGATCTCAAGTCAATCTTGGAAAATATTCTTGCACCTTTCATTTGATCAAACAAATCTCCAATTCTTGGAAAAATATACTTGCTCTTTATGGTGACCTTATTTATCTGTTTAAAATCAATAAACATCCTTAAGGTTCCATCTTTCTTCTTCAAAAAAAGAACAAGGGATCCCCAAGGTGACACACTTGGGTGTATATACCCCTTCTTTAATAATTCTTCAATTTGCATCTGCAACTCTTTAAATTCTTGTGTGCCCATTCTGTAAGGTGCCTTGGACACTGGGGTAGATCCTGACACTAAATCAATAGAAAAATTAATGTCTCTCTTTGGTGGCAATCCTGGGATTTCCCTAAAAACATCTTCAAAATCCCTCAAGACTGGATGATCTTTAATGTTTGCCACTTTATCTTTCGTTCCCTCTTCCATATGGGCTGAAAAAATCTAACATCCCTACCTAAATCTCTTTTTCAACTGCATAGCTAAAATCTCTCTAACAACTACAACTCTTGGAATGCCTTGAATCTTGCCTTGTTTTCCTTCTTCATCAACAAATGTGATTGTCTTGTTATAAAAATATATGACAACATGGTGTTTTTCAAACCAATTCATGCCATTTAGACAATAATATGAACCCAATGGTATTATGTTTACATCTAACTTTGTGTTGAGTTCATTCATGTATACCAGACAATCCTTAACCAATTCATTGATCCTTCTCTTAGCTATTGTGGATAACTAAACTAACCAAGATTTCTTATGCTTACTCCTTTGCAAGTGAAATATTTCAACAATGTTAGCATTTATGTAACTATGGATAGCTCTAGAATCAATTAAAATTGATATGGTTTGGTTATCAATATTGCCTTCCACTTCAAGCACGGGGGATTGATATTTTGTTTTCTTTTTGTCCAAGACCGCATAAATCCTTGGCATGTTTCCTTCCATGTCTTTCACCCTTTCAACTTCCTAAATGTTATAGACAGTTCTCATTCTTTCTCCTTTGTGAGGGAAGTCCCTATATAAATGATTTTCCTCACATTCCCAACATTGTACAGGCTGTCGCCTTAGCCTTTTCCCAAATGAATATGCATTCTTGTGCTCATTTTGGGATGCTTGACCTTGTTTATTTGCTTGGGAGTTATTCTTGAAAAAGGGTGGCTTAAAACCTTTCTGTCTTTGATACCTTTTTCACTTTATCTTGTCATTCCAAGCTTTTTGGAAAACCAACCCTCCTCTGCTCTTCTCATAAAGATGCTTTTCTCTCCTTATGGCTTCCTCCGAGGTCTCGAGGTTATCATATTGGATCTTGTCACTATAGAGGGAGGGTAACCCACTTAGAAACCTTTGGATTTCGACCTTCTCTTCTTTGATGAAGTCAACATACTTTAACAATTCAAACAACCTCTTTTCGTATTCCTCCATCGTCATGGTTCCCAACTTGAGTTCAAAGAACTCTTTCATTTTCCTTTCATAGTAATGCTCAAACAAATATTTCTCCTGGAAATATCCTTTGAATTTCCTCCATTATATCCTCTTCTCATCAAGTTTCTTAGCTTGCTTAAATTGATCCCACCACATGACTACCTTTCCATGCAAATGGTAGGTGGAAATTCTAGCTTCTACCCGAGAGGGGTAATCACGTAGATGGAAATATTTCTTCATTTCCAACAGCCAGACCTCAACCTCTTCTCCTTTCATGTGCTCAACATTGAAAGTTGGTGGCTTGATCTTCATGAGTTCACCTTGCAAGATGTTTACCTCAGGCCTTCTCCTTTGCCTCCGAGCAGGAGAAACATTTGTGCTACTCCCTGGCCCTGGAATTTCATGAGTTCTTCTGGTGGATTACTTTGGAGAACGATGGCACCTGCTCATGCTTCTTGAATTCCTATCATTTCCATGATCATCCCTTTTGCTATGGGATATAGAAGCTGGCACTTGTCTAGCACTATTTTCTTGCTTAGTGCCAGAGTCCTTGTTGACTTGCTTATGCAACATGTTTAATATCTAAAGTATCTCTTTTTGAGCCTTGATAATCCTTTCATTATTAGCTCTATAGCTCCGCACTTATCTATGAAGACTTCTCATAGTGACAGGCTCATGGTTATCGCTTGTCCCATTAGAATATGTCTCAAAATTCCCCATGCTGAAATGCAGACGTATGATATCTTCCTCATGGCCATAGGATCCCTGATCATCCTCCATAACTCCAATCCTCATATAAGAACAAAATTTTCTTTTCTGTATCTCTAAATATGAAAGAAATGTGCATGTAATAATTACCGTTAGACCATTCATTGATCGAGGAGGATCTTGGTGGCCACCCATCTATTCCAACTTGCTCAAAACAGTTCATTGACAATTTACTATTGTTAGCAATTTTTCAGTTCCTAAACTTCTGGGGCTGTTTTTGAGGCCCTAAACAACGTTTTTTGGGGATTTGGGGCCTAGGCGACTGCCAAAGGTACTATCTTAGGCCAATAAAAAATTATTCTTCTCAGTTAGACCTTTCCAATGGTGTACCGAGTACCCCAAATAGAGATCGTATGAAAAATTTACGCCCTCAGGAAGTTGACGTATCAACTACCCCCATCAGGGCCTGCAAACCTTTTGGCTTTTCATCTTCTGGGGTTAGGGTTTTCGATTTTCCTTATGTTAAAAAGGCCTTTGGATCCTCATTGTAAATATCATCTTCTTGTGAATGCGAGTAGCCATCACATCTCTTCTCAAATATAAGATACCACCATTCATGAGTCTTTCACTCTGTATTTTTACAGCCTCTGTACATTTCTTTCATTAATAGAAATAATGTATTACTTATTTCTCTGTTTTTGGAAATATTTATGTGTTTTTCATTGTAATATCTTTTCTTTCATTTTGTTCTAAAAAATAATCCAGATCATGCATTGCATAAAACATTTCATTCATTATAATACAAGTAATTTGTTCATCAATTTAAGAAGGACACATTGCACCAATTAAAATTCTTATTCCCTTGATGCACTCCTCTCTTAAAAACTTTCCAACGACTGTTTGTTTGCTCAAATTCGAGCTCCAAGAAAGTTATGGTCCAGATAAGTTTAGGGTATTTTACCCAATTTATCCTTGCATGCTACACATGTATTTTTTCACTCCCCACACATTTTTAGGTACCCATAACCCAATTCTAGCTCCATCTCTGGCTTCTATGGGTCATAATATTTCCATCGACTACTCCTGTGCCAAGGTACACTTTGTTTTGCGAACATTTTATCTCATTGGAAACATATCCCCAAGCTCTTTTATTTGAGATGCAAAGACATAGTGTACGTTGGTACAATCTATTCTCACAGGTTTTGATTGGCTAAAAACATCGTCTAGGCCCTCAAAAATGCCCAACAAGTTAATGACTTTCAAAAACCACAAAATTTCGCATAAAATTGTCTGTTTTACTATTGATCTATGCTCCATCGACCATCGACGACTAACATTCTCCCTTGGTGTGCAAAACACTTTCCTGAAACTACCGACCTGACCGTCGACCATCGACCCAACTCCCTGGCGACTGATTTACACACAACTCTTAATCAACCAATTCTATCGTTGGTCATCAAAAATATTTATTGGTGAATGAAAATTCCTCATAAATTCAATCGATGCCTGACCATCAACCCATTGACGATCGATGATCCCCGACGACTGTCGAAAACAATTCCCTAATTCGGCCGACCCGATTATCGGTCGTCGACCACTTCTGGGATGACATGGAAACTGCTGATGTGGAATGACATGTCATCCCGAAGTGTCAGCTTTCCTGACATGGAATGAAACGTAGACGTTGACATGACATGACACATGGTTGTTGATTCAACATGACACATCATCACCCTCTTCCCTCCATCGTTCATCGATCGATTCTATTTAATGACCCGAACACCTCGCCGAATTCAGATGATGCTCGACCATCAACCCATTGACCTTTGATGATTTCTCTTGCTTGATTCGAAACACTTCATCGAATCTAGCTGACGCCCGACCATCGACCATCAACCATCAATGATTTCTGTTAGTGATTGAAAATACTTCACTAGATTTGGTTGACTCGACTATCGACGATCAAGAGTCAGAGATGTCTTCTGACCGAATCAACTCTTTACCATTTCGGCTGACCTAACCATCGACCGTTGACCATTTCTCTTGGAAACTTCAACACTTAGAGCTTTTTTGACATTTCTTTGATCGATTTGGACCATCAATCTGATCCATTTCAAAAAACGCCCGAAATGAATCTTGACCGTTAATTTTATCAACCTTCAAAATTACTGAAACATTGTAAATTTTTAAATTTATCAAGGTGAATCTCGATCGTTGATCTTGATATCAAACACAATCTAGGCCATCAATTCACCAGACTGCCTGCAACTCTACAATAGCCATTAAAACTCGAAATTTGACCATTCCAAGTCAAATTCAGATGTGAAAATTTTCATATTGGCTCCATTGAACCTCTTAAACATATCTGACTCCTTTAAACCTTAATTTACTCATGAATTTGGGAAATTTCACTCTACTCTCAACCATTTTCCCCAAATTTACACAAACCGAAGTCCGCGACAACAAATTTCTCAATTCACACCCGTTCTTGGCCCATTCAAGCTCGATGTTTGAACTTGAGGGATTTGATACCATAATGTGACGTCCCCCATCCCAACCGAGGGACATTACAGTGCATAATACTCATAAAAATGAAATTTTACAACTAACTAAATTAATTCTTTTACAACTAAGTAAATTAATTATTTTACAACTAATTGATTTCCTATAGCTTTCAACAACAAATTAAAAACATATTTAACTACTGTTCGCTACCATTACATTGATGCATATACATCATACTAAAATATACATGAATGCAGTAATAAACTTCATTACAACAACATAAAAAATCTGTTCTCATACTAAGAGTTCATGCACAACAATTAAAACTCATAATACCACATAAACAAGGAAAAACACTTATATTTTCACAATAGTTGTGCAACCAACTGCTTGGGACGGACGTTCCACCCAACCATAGAGTGACTGTTCCAAATCTAAAAAATGGGTCACCCTCGAGTTGAGGCTAGTAATCCAAAAAAGAGGGTGTTCTCTCACAGTCCACTCACAACTCATAAAACTCACAACCCACTGGTATTTTMCTAMAACTATCCCAATTTTCCACCATCTCTCTTTCTCTTGAACTGCCCAACCCAAGGAATGTACCCCTTCACTGATCTCAGTCCCTTGGGTGTCCCATTYATTTATCAAGGTCTCTCTGGTTTAGGTAACCAAGAATATCTCAACTGRGAACTCAAAGAACTTGATGCAARGAAAACTACCAGCAAATCAACAACAAACACTTGCTGTTGCAGTGCAACTCGCCCAGGAGTTCACTCTGTAGGCCTGACAATGTGGCTCTTCAGYTTTCTAGCTCCAATTCACTCCAATATGCTCCGACATACTCTAGAGTTCTCCCTCCATGGTTTCACCGAATTCAAGCTCTCTTTCTTGTTCTCTACTTTCTCCTCATGCACAAAAAATCAATKTGTAAAAATGTTGTCCCAATCCATACAAATTTCCTCCCTTTGGCTTGGATTTCTTGTCTCACACTCTTCCCCAAGATGATTGTACTCAACCCCCATGTACCCAATAAATTTGGGGTGTGACCACTCACATCCACCCTTTTACATGTATTCAATGATTGGCTTTGGGAACACTCAATTAGAAATTGGAAGGATCATATAACAAATAAGTTTTTTAGGAAAAATGGGTTGAAGCAATATACATGGGTAATTTCCCCTTGGACCCCCTCTTGGACATTATCCTAGACTCTCCCCCTCTTTTGTGGATTATTTCAGCCCCCAATTCGTTCCATGTCCCCTTAGCAGCTGACATCACATTTTATTATTAAGACATAGAAATACAATTCACATATTGCATCGCTTTGGTTGTAGCCACACATTGTATCTACACAAGCATTAATTAAACCGAGGACTATAGTGGGGATGTTACACCTCCAAATTCACAGTGTCCCTAATTCCCTTGATCTATTACTGTGCAGATGAAGGGTCAATGTTCAATTGGGTTGATATCCTGTAAGCAAGCTTAGAAAAATCCATCACAACCATCAAAGAGACTGAACGTGGAAAATTCCCAAGTTTCCATTGAAAGGAAATAGAACACTTCCATGCTAAACCTGACAAAAGAGAGGAAGAAAGATTTAAGCTATAAAAGATATGACAAATAAAACACACAGTACACAAAGATTTTACCCTGGAAACCCAAATGGGAAAACAAGCATTACTTGAGCGCCTTGCTCTCTTGTTGTCTTATTCTTTTAGAATAAAAGGTTACATGTCTAACCTTGGTCTACACCTAAGACACAATCAACATCATACCTTCTTTATTTACACAAGAACAACCATGTAGCCAATTCGACTTACATATACATGACCAACAACCTCTAAAATGATTTCTCTAAAGATTAACTTTTACAACATTACAACATGCCTTATTTATAGGCTTTACAATAGGAAAAACCCTAGACAAAAGCACCCAAAAATGACTACAGATCCATGCATATCATTGGATACAAATCCCATGAATCTCAAGATTCTGTTATAGTCGACTACCAATTCAGATTACCAGTTGACTACCAGTTGAACTTCATTGGGTCTTCAGTCGGTTGCCACATGACCGCCAATCGATCTCTTGTCGGTTGACCTCTTCGAGTTGCTATCGATTACTTCGAATTCAACTTTTCCTGGTCAATCCACTTCAAAATTTTATTTTCACTGCAAGGAATATAACAACCCAACATTCTCCCACTTGTTCTCTTCTTTGCTAAAACCATGAGATTCCTGAACTTCTGTTCACAGACCCAGGGAAATAATGCTCATTGCCTCTCTACACCAAGAGAACTTCACAACAATCACAAACTTGGTCAAAGATTCCGCTATGTTTTCCAACGTGTCTACTTTCTCCAGCGACACCTTGTTGCTTCCCACCATCCCTCTCATGAAATGGTATTGTACATCAATATGCTTAGTCTTTGAATGATAAGTTGGGTTCTTTTCCAGAAATATTGCGCTTTGACTGTCAAAATTTATTTTCATATCTCTTTGCTCAAACCCGATCCCTGAACACAACCTTTGTATCCATACTACTTCTTTTCTTCCATGAGTGGATTCCATGTATTAATATTCCGTTGTTGACAGGGATACGACCGCCTGTCGCTTACTCATCCAAATAATTTCTCCATTGAACATCTTGAACACATATCCACTGGTCGACCTTTCTCGATCCAGATCTCAACCCAGTTGGCGTCGACAAAGACATGTACATCTACTTCACTGTCACCTCTAGGTTTTCCTTGGTAGCATATAACATAATATTTTGTGCCACACAAATACTTGAATACTCTCTTGATAACTGTCCAATGCTCCTTTCCAGGTGTTGACATGTTTCTTCTCAACACTCCCACTGCATGGGCAATGCATGGTTGAGTGCAAACCATCACATACATTAGACTACCAACAACACTTGCATAGGGAACATGTGCCATGTTCTCTATCTCTTCCTTTATCTTTGGATACTGTTCAACAATTAGCCTTGCTCTCATAGGAATTGACACCTTTACAGGTTTGCAATCCTACATGTTGAAAGGTTTCAATACTATTTCAATATATTTCTTCTGGTTCAACCAAAGCTTCCTAGCTATTTGATATTTCTTGATATCCATTCCTAGAATGAAGTTTGCTTCACCGATATCATTCATGTTGAACTTAGAGGATATCTGCTTCTTCACCTCCTTTATTGCATTCATGTTGTTTCCAATCAACAACATGTCGTCGATCATATAATGCTACATATACGAGACACCCACCTTAAACTTCTTTGGAATATATGCAATTATCAACTTTGATTCTCACAAATCCCAAACTAAGGATGTATGTATCGAAATTTCGGTACCACATCCTTGGTGATTTCATTACACTGTAGATGGATCTTTTCAATTTGCACACCAAATATTCTTTCCCTTTACTACAAATACTTCAAGTTGTTTCATGTAGATTTCTTCTTCCAGGTCCCCATGTAGGAACACCATCTTTACATCCATTTTTTCTATTTCCATATCAAATGCTACAACTAGAGACATTAGTACTCTAACAGAAGTTAATTTTGCAACGGGGCAAAAAATCTCACCGAAGTCGACTCCTTCGACTTGGGACTATCCTTTCGCTATCAGTCGAGCTTTGAATTTCTTGACTTGACCTGCTGCTTTCATCTTCTTTTTGAATACCCACTTGCTACCGATGAGATTTATTCCATTAGGTAATTTGACTAAATCCCACATCCCATTCTTGTGAAAGGATTCCATTTCTTCGATCACAACGTCCCTACTAAGTCAACTGCCTCCCTTACCATCTTGGGCTCCTCGTTAGTGGCTGTTAACACAAACACGAAACGAAAGTTGGGAGGACTATACATTTTGATTGGTTTTGTTACTCGTTTAGACCTCCTTACAATTGAGGTTGGTTGTTCCACCTCTTTGTTTAATTTAATTGACTCATCTGAATCATCTTCTTCGTTCCTCAGTTCAAACCTCACATTCTCTAGATTATTCTCCGTTTGAACCATCACTTCAGACTCAAACTTCCTTCCAACTCTTTGAAGACCACATATCGACTGTACACTATTTTCTTTGATGCATAATCCTAGAGATTATATCCTTTCATTCGTTATTTGTATCCAATGAAAATACACTTGACTACCTTCTTGTCCATATTTCTCCTTTTTTCATTGGGAACATGCACAAATGCATCACAACCAAATATTTTGAGATGAAAAACTGAAGGCTTCTTACGAGACCATGCCTCATGTGGAGTCGTGTCAACTAGTGTTGACGAAGGAGACGTGTTCACAAGATATTTTGCAGTGTTAATTGTCTCTGCCTAGAATTATTGTGCGAGCCCAACACCACTGAGCATGATCCTTTCCTTGTCCATCAACATTTTTTTCATTCTCTCAGAAACTCCATTTTGTTGTGGGGTATATGGTGTGGTATTTTGGCGTGCTATGACACACTACTTGAAAAACTGCTCAAAATCCTTTCCACAAAATTCACCACCGTTGTCAGCTCTCAATACCTTAATCTTCTTATTTGTCTAGTTTTCTACAAGAGACTTAAACTCTTTGAATTTATTGAAAACCTCTAATTTATTCCTTAGGAAATATATCCATGTCTTCCTGGAAAAATAATATATGAAGGAGACAAAATACAAGGATCCACCAAGTGAAGGCAGTGAGACAGGGCCAATCACACACTAGTACATTTGGGTCAAATTCCGACAGCGCGTTCGACGCAATTGCCACTTTATATTGTCGGGAGAATGATAAACAACAGACCCCCTCAAACGTCGTTTCACATGACGTCTCTTTTCCGATGACATAGATTTCGTCGTTATTGCGACATCTTGGAGGTGGCAAGATTGACGTCTTGAACGTGGCAAGAGAGACGTCTGGAACGTGGCAAGAGAGACGTCTAAAATGTGGCAAGACCGACGTCTTGAA
>ML794847.1:174243-192374 GCA_009831015.1 Picea engelmannii | reverse complement strand
ATCACACCTCTGACCATCTTGCACGTATCCTTTTGAAATAGAGTGTGCACTTCTGCATCACTCATATTGCTAACAAATATCAAGTTTATTGCCAAACCCGAAATAAGTAACACACATGGAAGGGTTCTACTCCTCCCATCCTGTAGTATCAGTTAGACTCTTCCCTGTATGACAATTTTGGTTGTCTAGTTGTCCCCCAAGAACACATATCCTCCTTCATATCATTCATATTTGCAGAACCATTCTCTATGTGGTGTTGTTAGCATTGAAAGTCACATTTGACTGCTATAGTGTAAGATCAACACCCATCAGAATGTAAAAGATAAGTTTTGGTTTGAATAGGTGGACCAACAAGATTGAGAAAGAAAGGGAGAGGGTATAAAACTACATATTAGTAGGCTACACCATTGGGCAATGAGTCACACAAACAGCCTGAAGTTAGAAGGAATTTGAAAATCATATCGGAAAAATGGATTATAAGATGGCATATGGAAGAAAGGATAAGTTAACATAAAGTAGATCATCCATTAAAAAAATATCATATCTGCAAAACGGATTAGAAATATACTTGAAAAAACACAATGAGTTATAGGTAATCACAACAAACCCTTTGCTGCTCAAGAATCTATACATCAAATACAACCATTGATCCTCAAAAGCTACAGTTCATTCAAGCAAGATATAAATGAAGATGGATAACAAAGAGAACACAATCCAATATAAAAAATCTCATGAATATTCAATGTCAGGAATATTTACATGATAAAAATTCCCTCAGGCTTACAAATGAACACACACAGGGAAATTGCCTGCTCCTACTCTCTCTAGCCTCTCTTGGCTCATGAATCCAACCCTTCTCCAAGAGATCCCTCCTTCATTAAATATAAAATAACATCAAAATATCCTTAGGAGGTAGAATCCCATATCTTTTATTGGATTCTATGCCTTGGAGATAGGTGGCAACAGTCAAAGAGACAAAAATCCAACAAACTGCTAATTTTCAAGAAATTGTTGGAAGTCATTAATAAATTGTTTCCAACTCACTGCATGAGGTCTTTAATGGAGATAAAACTTAGGTGTAGGTTTCCCTTAGCATCTAACTAATCTCTGAGAAGTCGTTCGAACCCTCCTTGATAGGTGGAAACCTCCCAACAAGGTGAATATCCAACAACTATGCAAAACAACGAGTTTGCAACACATTTCGCAGTGCACTGGTGTTTTAATTGTTTATCTCAAATGCCAAACTGGGCCAGGCTGAAATTTGGTCATCAATTCAACAAGGATATCATCTTCCTCCATAAAAAAATTCAGAGGAACCTAGATTAGCATTCAAAAATGTCCTCTGCTGTGTGCTAATTTCTTAAAAATAGTCAAAAATACCATTTCGCAGCGCCGATGCTACGAAATTTCCTGTAGCAGTTCGTTTCACTTTTTCCAATGTTTTATCATTTCAAAACTCTATTAGGTGTCTCAATAGTGTTGTAAACTTCATTATATTGATATATGGCTTAGAGGAAAGCACCACAACTAATACTCATGGCTTACAACTCATAGCCATCACCCAAAAAATGTTGTAAAATGCATAAAAATAGGTTAACATCATTAACAACATTTACAACTTTAAGCCTGCTTCAACAAATGATAAACCACACATTGTAAATGGATAGGGGTAAGAATTCACTTGTTTAAGGATGAATTTTAAAGGATGCAAAAGGTGAAAGTTTCAACAGTCCTAGAACAAAGGGTTCACAACACAATTCGCAACGCCAACAAATATATCAGTAAAAAAACCTCCTCTCAACCTTCAAATAACATGATACCCCTTATGAAGTATCCAATAGACTTGATATTGATGCAGATAATTGGGGATTTTAACACACGTGTCTGCAAACTATTCAACCTCCAACACTCTCCTTCAACCAGTTCGTAGCACATGGCTTAAACAGAATTTGCACACTTGGAGGAAGCTGTTAGAAACTTTATGACATAATCCCTAAGAATTTGTTTAAAATACAAGCTCTGAAAACAATAAGATCTTCTGTGTCATGATTCTTTAACCCTACAATTCTATGTGCTAACATCTGTCTCCACAGGGGTTGGCATGCTCCCTGTGAGCTGCCAAGAACATGCAGTTCAGTGCCTTATCCATTCCATCTTTGCATACTGTATTCCTGAAAACATCTCCGCCCCTTATTGAAAAAAAAAACACTGTCATAAGCTACAAACTGAGCTCACACTGTAGACAAATTCAAACTGAAAATCACATGCTCATGGAGTGAGCTTATTTATGTACATCAACCTACACTAATCTACCCAACTCAACTTCCTAATTAAGTAATATGATATATCCAATACAACTAGTCAAATAACCGTTTGGAATGTGATACTTGTTTCTGGTCTTGAAATATTAAAATGGACAATGATAAAATAAATATGGATGAGAGTATAGTTGAAACTGATATCCACAGTGCATAAGTGATACAAAATTTGACCTAACAAAAATCTCCACATATGATGCCATTGGATCATAAAAAACATGAGATAATACCTCAATAAATATTTTCATTACCGGTCCCAACTGAATATTGGATTGCCTCTCCATATTTTCTGCTTCATGACTGCTGGCAATATTAATTATCTGCAAAACTGAAGCATATTGGAGACTGATTTCAGTGTTTTCAAATGGAGATTCTATTATATTAAGTACCTCCCCACATTGTTCAAAGTAATGAAAACTTTCATCAAGAATCATATTCATGGATCTGCTCGTCTGCTTTAACTTTAGTTTCTTGAGAAAAAACATCATTTTGAAAATCATGGGAAACATGTTGAAAATCTCGAGGAATAATTTCTTCAACAATTCCTTGATTACAAACACTATGATGGGTAGATTTTCTATATAAATTATTAAATTCCATACACCATCCTTCATATAGGATATCATCACTATAACCTTGTTTTCAATAATTATTGAATGCAATATGAAAATCTTTCAATGACTAAATGCTAGTAGCCATAAGAGATCTACACCACTCACAAGCCTTTCCTTCCAAGGAGTTCCTGAAAAGCTTGATCTGAACATCCTCATGCATGATCTGAAGATGATAAATAAAATCATGGAAATCTATCAAGTGCTCAGCTGGTACTTCCCAATCTTCTCCTCTAAATCTGGGGATGCAACCTTCCCATTCATCTCTACTAGGCACTGGATTTGGAAAACCGACTATATTTAACAAATCGCATAAAGCATACCTTTGAGCCATAATTTTGTCCATTTCAAACTAGTGGGGTCACCTATAAATTCATCTATAATGAAGTTAGAGTCGCCAGGTAGAATATTGTAGTCAAGCTTGTAACCTGCTCCTGTCTACCATCAAGAGTTGGATCTAATCATTGTCGTTCTCCCAGAGAAGATTTCTTCACTTCCCACCCTAACAACGATGCCAAAAATGTTAGCACTGAAAGTCACACTTTTACTACTAAAGTGTAAGCTCAACACCCATCCGAATGTAAAAGATAAGTTTTGGTTTGAATATGTGGATAAAAAATATTGAGAAATAAAGGGAGAGGGCATCAAACTGCATATCAGCAGGCTGCACCATTGGGCAATGGAGTCACATAAATACCCTGAAGTTAGAAGGCATTTGAAAAGCATATCCGAAAAAATGGATTATAAGATGGCATATGGAAGAAATGATAAGTTAACATAAAGTAGATCATCCATTAAACAAAGATAATCTCTGCAAAAAAGATTAGAAAGCTACTTGAATAAACACAATGAGTTATAGGCAATCACAACAAACCCTTTGCTGCTCAAGAATCTATACATCAAATACATCCATTGATCCTCAAAATCTACAATTCATTCAAGCAAGACAGAAATGAAGATGAATAACAAAGAAAACACAATCTGATATAACAAATCTCATGAATCTTCAATGTCAGGAATATCTACATGATAAAAATTCCCTCAGGCTTACAAATGAACACACACACAGAAACTGCCTGCTCCTACTCTCTCTAGCCTCTCTTGGCTCATGAATCCAACCCTTCTCCAAGAGCTCCCTCCTTCATTAAATATAAAATAGAATCAAAATATCCTTAGGAGTTAGAATCCCATCTCTTTCATTGGATCTTATGCCTTGGAGATAGGTGGCAACAGTCAAAGAGACAAAAATCCAACAAACTGCTATTTTTCAAGAAATTGTTGGAAGTCATTAATAAATTGTTTCCAACTCACTGCAGGAGGTATTTAATGGAGATAAAACTTAGGTGTAAGTTTCCCTTAGCATCTAACTGATCTCTGAGAAGTCGTTCGAACCCTCCTTGACAGGTGGCGACCTCCCAACAAGGTGAATATCCAACAACTATGCAAAGAGTTTGCAACACATTTCACAACATACTGGTGTTTTAATTGTTTATCTCAAATGCCAAAATGGGTCAGGCTGAAATTTGGTCATCAAGTCAACAAGGATATCATCTTCCTCCACAAACAATTTCAAAGGAACCCAGATTAGCATTCAAAAATGTCCTCTGTTGTGTGCTAATTTCTTAAGAACAGTAAAAAATATATCAGTAAAAGGACCTCCTGTCAACCTTCAAATAACATGATAACCCTTATGAAGTATCCAATAGATTTGATCCTCAAAAGATACAATTCATTCAAGCAAAATAGAAATGAAGATGAGTAACAAAGAGAACACAATCTAATATAACAAATCTCATGAATCTTCAATGTCAAGAATATTTACATGATAAAAATTCCCTCAGGCTTACAAATGAACACACACACAGAAACTGCCTACTCCTACTCTCTCTAGCCTCTCTTGGCTCATGAATCCAACCCTTCTCCAAGAGCTCCCTCCTTCATTAAATAGAAAATAGAATCAAAATATCCTTAGGAGGCCGAATCCCATCTCTTTCATTGGATTCTAGGCCTTGGAGATAGGTGGCAACAATCAAAGAGACAAAAATCCAAAAAACTGCTATTTTTCAGGAAATTGTTGGAAGTCATTAATAAATTGTTTCCAACTCACTGCATGAGGCATTTAATGGAGCTAAGACTTAGGTGCAGGTGTCCCTTATCATCTAACAGATCTATGATAATTCGTTCGAACCCTCCTTGACAGGTGGAAACCTCCCAACAAGGCGAATATCCAACAACTATGAAAAACAAAGAGTTTTCAACACATTTCGCAACACACTAGTGTTTTAATTGTTTCTCTCAAATGCCAAACTGGGTCAAGCTGAAATTTGGTGAGCAAGTCAACAAGGATATCATCTTGCTCCACAAATTTTTTTAGAGGAATCCAGATGGGAATTCAAAAGTTATGAGCAAAAAATTATCTGCTGTGTGCTAATTTCTTAAAAAGAGTAAAAAATACCAGTTCGTAGCGCTGACGCTGTAAAATTTCCTGTAGCAGCTTGTTTCACTTTTTCCAATGTTTTATCATTTCAAAAATCTATCAGGTGTCCCAAGAGTGTTGTAAACTTCATTATATTGATATATGGCTTAGATGAAAGCACCACAACTGATACTCATGGCTTACAACTCATAGCCATCACCCAAAAAATGTTGTAAAATGCATAAAAATAGGTTAATATCATTAACAACATTTGCAACTTTAAGCCTGCTTAAGCAAGTGATCAACCACACATTGTAAATGGATAGGGGTAAGAATTCACTCATTTAAGGCCGAATTTGAAAGGATGCAAAATGTGAAAGTTTCAACAGTCCTAGAACAAAGGGTTCATAGCACAATTCACAACGCCAACAAATATATCAATAAAAGGACCTCCTCTCAACCTTCAAATAACATGATAACCCTTATGAATTATCCAATAGATTTGATATTGATGCAGATAATTGGGGATTTTAACACACGTGTTTGCAAAATATTCAACCTCCAACACTCTCCTTCAGTCAGTTCACAATTCTTGGCTTAAGCACAATTTGCACACTTGGAGGAAGCTGTTAGAAACTTTATGACATAATCCTTGAGAATTTGTTTAAAATACAAGCTCTGAAAACCACAAGATCTTCCGTGTCATGATTCTTTAACCCTACAATTCTATGTGCTAACAGGTGTCATATGATAGGATGCTCGTGAGTCAATCAACAAAATATCTTGATCTGACTGTGTACTAGATGATGCCATGTACACATTACCTCCCTTATCTGGAGTCATCTTTCTCTCAGTTGAATGCTTCTTATCATATCATGTACTAACTTCCATTCCCTTCGACTTGCAGTCCCTTTTGTAATGCCCAACTTCACCTCATTTCCAACATCTTCTCATCGACGGAACAAGGGATTTAGATCTACCCCTCGACTTAGACTTTCTACCGGAGAATTTGCCTTTATCTCTGTCAACCGGTCGACCTCTCACTATTAATGCATCTTTGGTCGATCCTTCCATGTTATTCCTTCTAATTTCTTTTGACAGTAGAGATGAAACTATGAATTCTAGCGCTAATGTGGTTGAATTACTCCCTATATCCATGACTAAGCTATCCCAAGAGTCTGACAAAGAACATAATAAGATACATTTCTCCTCTTCAGTGATTTTAATATCCATAGAATATAAATTGATTATTATGGTATTAAACACATTTAAATACTCAGTTATCAAACTATCCTCACTCATCCTCATAAGATATAGTTTCTTTCTAAGGAACAACGTTTTACCAGGGATTTCAACTGGTACAAGATTCCCAACTTGTCCCACAGTTTCTTGGCCGAATTTTCACCTGAGACATTTAACAACACTAAATATGCAAGACAAAATCGAATAGTACTCCTTGCCCTTCTCTCAAGTTTCTCCCATTCTTCCATAGGCATACCTACCAGAATGGTACCTAGACAAACTTCTACCCATTGTTCTCGATCTACAAGGATATATTCAATTTTAAGCTTCCAAAGCTAAAATTTCTGGCCATTGAATTTTTCAATCTCTATTCTCGAGCTACTTGCCATTCTTTAAGCACAACTTTAAATATATATGACTTACGACTCTTACCAGACCTAGGATTTAGCTAAGATCCAAGGTTGTTAAACCAAGCTCTGATATCACATGTAAGGAAATAAAACACTTCCACGCTAAACCTAACAGAAGAGAGAAAGAAAGATTTAAGCTATAAAAGATATGACAAAGAAAACACACAGTACACATATATTTTACCCTCAAAACCCAAACGGGAAAACCAACATTCCTTGAGCATCTTGCTCTCTTGTTTTCTTATTCATTCAAAATAAAAGGTTACATGCCTAACCTTGGTCTACACCTAAGACACAATCAACATCATACCTTCTTGATTTACACAAGAACAACCCTGTAGCCACTTCGACTTACATCTACATGACTAACAACCTCTAAAATGATTTCTCTAAAGATTAGCTTTTACAACATTACAACACGCCTTATTTATAGTCTTTACAGTAGGAGAAACCTTAAAGAAAGACACCCAAAAAAGGTTATAGATCCACGTAGATCATTGGCTACAAATCCTGTGAATCTCGGGATTCTATTGTAGTCGAATACCAAGTCGGATTACCAATCGACTACCAGTCGAACTTCATTTGGTCTTCAGTCGGTTGCCACATGACCGCCAGTCGACCTCTTGTCGGTTGACCTCTTCGATTTCAAATATTCCCGGCCAATCCACCTCAACCTTCAACTTTCACTACAGAGAATATAACAACCCAACATCCATATAGTTGATGACCATTTTGGTCAACAAGTTCTTAGCCGACAAAGCGTTGCCACGCTCCCCATTAAATCAATTTGCTTGCGCAAATTTTCACCCATTCTCGTTAAAGTTGACGCAATTTTCTTGAAAAATTTATCATGGCAGTTGCCTTTTTTCTAAGCATGACCCTTTTTCTCACTCCTCGCATTATTCACACTGTCCTATTTCGCCAATGATATAACATATACATCTCCTTACTCTTCGCCTTATGTTATCCTATACCTCACTTTCTTACCATGACTATTGTTCTAGTAATAAAGAGAAAAAAAACCAATTATTTAAACTTCATGTCATAAAACCATCATATTACTTATTATGTTTGTATTACTTATTATGTTTGTATGACCCTCTTTCCAAAAATATGCGTTATATCTCTCATATATTTAATTATAACCCAAAGGTAATAACAAAATGACTTTTGGATTATGCCTTTAATATTGTTCCATACCAAAAGCAAAAAAAAAAAAAATACCGTTATGTTATATTTTCCATGATTCTTTTCATATAGCACCTTTATTATTATTATTTAAATAAAATCTTGGTCTTCACTTTACCATGCCTTTATTATTATTATTTAAATAAAGTCTTCGTCTTCACTTTATCATGGATTACTTTTTTTTGTTTTGAAGTCACTACATGATATCCAATATCTCCAATACACTCATAAGAGCCATTTCCTTATGGTTCGACTTAACTCATAAAGTTGAACATTTTTTTAAGTGTGGATTAGTGCCATGAAATATGCTAGCCATTAAAGGTTCATTATAAATCTTATTAAGGAATTTGATATAAAAGTGAAGGGCCAGTTTTGGACATGTGGAAAAGTATTTTGTCATGGTGGTAGTTTAAATGTTTTAGGAAATGATTTTTTCTTGGTTATTTTTTTTAAGATATTTGCTAGAAAGACAAGAAATTATTAAATCTACAGATTTGAGTGCTCCAAAATTTTTTGGAACAAATATGTAACATGTTAAAGAATATATTTTATCAAATCCATTTATACCTAAATTATTTGCCATAAGTGTTGCTGGTCGATTGTTGGATTTTGAAGAGATTGTTTGTAAGCAAGTCATTGAGCAATGCATTGACACTGAGATTATTGTTTCTTCTTCATACTACATATGAATATTTCCTGTATCAATATGACAATAAAGTTAACCCTTACGATGAAAGATCATTACTAATTTTAATGCGATTTTGTCCATGCAAAGATACAACAGGAAGCATCTGTGCAAACTCAGGTTATTCCTCAAAATAATGATTACAAGAGATGTAAAATATGTGTTTTAACTGCAGAGGAAGAATTTATACAAGAACTTCGTTAAAGCCTCCGGATTCCCCAGCCTCCAAGAGGAAAAAGACCAGAAGTAGTGTTCTCAAGAGAAAAAATGATGTTGAATAAAGTATTAGTAGATTTCTTAAGAGATCAAGCGCAGGATTGAGAATTGGATTGTCGAGGAAGTGGGGATTAAATGGAATGGTAGCGAAAGCTACACTCTTATGAAGATATTCATCATCCAAAAAAAAGGATGCGTAAATGTTAATTAAGAAATAAAAACAGTAGAAGAGAATTGACACGTGGATGAGAACTAAGTAACAAGATTTATTTTACATTATTAAGTGAAGGCAGGCAGTTCACTTCAATCCGTTACCAACCCTAACTGATAAAACTGTCCGTCCAACACTATAAAACAAGCAGCCAAAAAGAGGAAAAATTGGAGAGGAGGCTATGGTATGCTGGAAGCAAGATTGGAGTTTTTAAATTGTTTTCCTTTCAATACTCAAGGGTTTTGATCTTATTATCTATAATAAGTATTTCATACTTTTTTGTTCATTAATGCATAAGTTTTTTAGTTTTCTCTATTAGTTTTACTAATTGGTTTAATTGGTTGTAGAGGCTTATACTTATATCCAAAAGTTTTTAAAAGTTTTTGAAAGCTTGTTGTAGTTTTGTCAATCTTATATATTGATTAAGAAAAGTTAAATAAAAATTAAAGACTTTTTTTATATCATTTTTCTTTTATTTAATTTTAATTTTTTTTTTCTATAATAT
Organism: Picea engelmannii; assembly: GCA_009831015.1. Classification (NCBI taxonomy): domain Eukaryota; kingdom Viridiplantae; phylum Streptophyta; class Pinopsida; order Pinales; family Pinaceae; genus Picea; species Picea engelmannii. Next base: position 182,572 of record ML794847.1, on the reverse strand, counting down.
TGTTGTTACTTTATTGTATATCCCAATTTTTTCTCTTTATTATATGTCCATTAATATAAATTTTAAATGTTAATATTTTATTTCTTTTCTAATTTTATAACAAAAATAATAATTATTTGTATATATTTTTATTTTATTTTATTTAATTAGTCTAACTTTTGTGTTTTTCAACATTAAAAAAAAATAAAAATCAATTGTGTATAATTATTATTATTAAATAATTTTTATAAAAACTATTAGTTTATTTTTTTTTAACATTAATGCTTTTAACTTTTAATTTTTACATTTAATTCATTAAAAATAAAAATTATAAAGATAAAACATATAAAATTTAATAACTCTAAAAAAAAGTTATGCAATAAAGATATCAATTCTTTAACTTTAGGGCTTTCCTATAATTTAGGGTGTTTTACACCCATATTTTTTATACACATCTTGTTTAAGTTTCATTTTATTTACAAAACAAAATAAAAATAACATAAATGAAAAATACATAAAAATCAAATATCCTCAAAATACAAAGCTTGTTTACATTTCTTTTCTTTAACTATTCAATTTTTACAATTATATTTTGCAATAATCATAATTTAATTTTCCTTTCATGCACATAAAAAAAAAGTTAGATTTTTAGTTCTTGGTTAAATGCACAATACACACACCATAATCAAATCTCCCCGAATGATTACTGCTAGCAACATAAGGGTAGCAACATAAGGGTAGCAACATAAGGGAACGTGGAGTAGAAAAGAGATAAGTTGAGAAGGTAGTTAAGATTGCTTTGATTCGAGAAATGCTACGTGAAATGCAGGTAGGTGACATAAGCATGTGAGACTGTTATTCAATAAAGTGAGTGGAAAAAAGATGAAAGAAATAGAGTGCCAGAGCCGAGAATGATACAAAAGGAAGCAAGGACAACAACGAAGGGTTGATTGTTTGATTCACTGGGTTGCTGCTAGTTTTTCAGTGTTTAAGAGCATGTTAGTATGATCCTTTCTTATGTTAAAGCTCTGAAAATATGCGTATGGTGCAATGTATTGTAAATCTGGGGAATATGAGATATTGTTGCTGTCGATATACGATCTCCTTAATCTATGTCTGTACTGATGGAATGAGGATGATAATAAAGCTACACTGATTCTGAACCTGTAATGTGTCAATCATGTGTCTGAATGAATGTGTTTCTTCCATTATGTTTTATTATCTGTTAAGTAACTTGCAATGCATCATATGAATGTCAACTCGGATGGATCTTTGTATTTTTATCCCTTCATCCCCAAGACCAAATGGCCTCTGTGATCCTCATAGCATCTCGGGTGAGACCTTCTTTAACCTTGGTTGAGGATTGATATGTCGATGCTTTAGGGATTTTGTTGGTCAACTTTGGATGAAACCTAGGCCCTAACCCCCCAATGTTAAGAAGGACGCACACAAGCATGAAACGACCCAACAAATAGTTTCGTTGCCGGGACCTGAAAGTATTGTATGGAATGATGAAGGCAAAGAATGAGGTGTTATCCATCTAAGGAGGAAATTCAAGATTGGCTAACTGCAAAGGAACACAAGTTTTCCCAATAGGAAATTCAAGGTCCGAGAGTCAATGTGAAGTGATGGAAAGATAAGTATCTTTACACGGATATGCATGAGACTTTCTTTGCTGAATTTCCTTGTTTCTTGTATGAATGGTTGAAAAGGTAGACTACCACTAATACTACTTTGAGGCCACTAGAGATAATAGTTTGGGATCAATCCACAGTGGATATGATGAAGGTAGTGGATAATAAGTGGGCTTGAGCAATTGATTTCTAGTTTGCTTGAGTGAAGGAGGGATATATAATTGAATTTGCTGTGGATTTTACTGATTCTTTCAGTGAGGATGAAAGACAGTTCAGAGAAGGTCCTAGGAAAATGTTGTTGGAAGAAATACCACTTTGGATAAAGATGTTGTTCGTGGAGAAAGGGCTGATGCGCATGGATCCCAACAGGATGGCCGAGTAGACTCCCCTAGTGTTAGGGGGGTGAAAAGACAGGGGGAAAATGAGAAAGGAGATGGATCCATTGAGGATGATGCAAAAGTTGTTGAGATGAGGTGAGGGATGGGATGGACCCAGAGGAGCAAAGGAGAGAAAGAGATGAGAGATACACAAGAAGATTTGAGTTAAGAAGGAAAGAAGAGAAAAGAAGTGGAAGGAAGTTAGCCAATGACACATGAAAAGGAGTTAGATCCATGATGAAGAGGAAGTAGATCACACCAGGAGGAATTACGAGAGAGTGTGTTGCACCATAGATGAGCACAAATGAAGATAGGACTACGAAGAGGCATGGCAATTAGAGTAGGGTGTCCAATGGGGATAGTACTGCTAGTAGTGGTAGTAGTAGTTGTAGGGGCCCACGAGACGAAGTCTGAACCCCTTGGTTGTTGTAGAGTGTCACAACCTCGGAGGAAGATAAGGCGCAGATGAGAGGAAGATGGAGGATCCCCTAGTGGTGGGTGAGAAGAGTCAATGATAGTAGATTTTATTACATGATTGGAGGTAAGCAAATCTCTGGTCACCTCATAAGAGATGTTGAAAGAAGATGAAGTTACCCCCCCTTTGAACCACCCCCCTTGCACATTTGTAATAAAGAAGGAAGAACAATAGATAACAAAGCAATTGGACTAGGAAAAAGAGTAGGAGAAAGAGTAGAAGGAGATAGAAGAGAAGAGACAAATGCAGAAGAAGGAGAAGTCAATGTTATTTCTCCAAGAGTTGAGAATCCCGACACCCAACGATCAGATTGATCCAGATTATTTTCGACACGAAATGAGAGTGGAGATATAATAAATAAATGTACAGAGATATCTCAAATATCTAATAATATAACAAAACTATATCAGAGATGCAACCATAAACACAGAGATATAATAATACACAGTTTCTATTAATGATCGAAATGTACAAAACTGTAGAAATACAGAGTGAAAGACTCACTAGAATGGTGGCAAATTATCTCTGAGAAGAGATGTGACGAATACTCACATTCATAAGAAGATGATTACAATGAGGCTATAAAGGAATTTTTAACATAAATAAAATCCAAAACCCTAACCCTAGAAGATGAAAAACCAACAATTTTGTGGACCCTGTTTTGGGTAGTTTGGTGTATCAACTTCCTTGTGGCGTAACTTTGGCATACAATCTCCGTTTGGGGTGCACAATAGCTCGTTGAAAAGGTATCGTCGAGGAGATTCATTTTGGGGGCTCAATTAGATCCTTTTAAATTCATTGAGGTGATTGATCCTGAAAAACCTTCATTTAGGCCCTCAAAATGGCCCCGAAAGTTTAGGAACCGAAAAACTGCTAAAAATAGTAAATTGCCAAAATATTATTTTGATCCAGTTGGATCAGGTGGGTGGCTACCGATATCCACCTGGACCATTCCTCCCTTATTAGGAAGTAATGGTCTCCATTTTGTTGAGTTTTCGAGGGAGAGGGAAAAGCGTTTACTGAATCTGCATCTTGATGAGCTACTTGCCTTGTTGGAGAAGTTGCGCTGCTTAGCTTGTTGAAGGTTGTCATGAACCTGTGGCTAGAAGGGTTGGACCTTTTTAACGAGTATGCATACATGATATTTATGTGTGAAGAAGGAATCTTTACATTTTTCTGCAATCTTGTCGACCTTCTTCTGTTGGATAGAAGGTGCTTGGACCGAGGCTGCAGTGGTTGTAGTGTCCTTCTGTTCACCTTTTGAAGAGATTGTGAAGAAGATGAATTTTGTAGTATGAGATACTACCTTGCGACACTGTTTAGGTGGGATAGTAGTCGGAACTACCTCTGGTATCCTATAGAGATGAACCCCCAGAGTAACAATGACACTACGGGGTCAAGACTCATAAATAACATGGATATTCCACATATATGGTTGACCCAAGAGAAAATCACACACATCCAATGGGGAAACATCACATAATACCTCATCCTTGAAGGGATGGATGTTGTATGACAATCAACACTATTCGCTGACATGAAGATCTCGTCCCTGGCGAAGCCACTCGATGTTGTATGGCTGTGGGTGTGGTGTTGTCGACAATCCCAATTGTTTGAAAACCTATGTTGAGATGAGGTTCATATGGCTTCTGCTATCAACATTAAAATGTAGCAGGGTCCCCTTCACCTACATCTGTGAATGAAAAAGGTGCTTCCCCTCTTAAGGATATGTTGGTTCTTCTGGATGAATGGATGTGCTCATGAAAATAACCGTGGGGTCCGCGTCGATGATTTGTCTTCTACCAATATTTTCTGAATTAGATTCTCAATCAGGGGTTCAACTCCTTGTATTTGATCTCATCCACCAATGAATGTTTTGAGTGACATTCATCAATGTTGTGCCAGGGGATTTTGTGGAAATCACACCATTTTCCAATGTCCTTCATCTTTCCATTGCCCTTCTTTTCCTGTGGCTTGGAATGGTTTTCTGAAGGCTAGTTGTTAAGGTTGTCTTTAACATACTTTGGTTGTTGCGGATTTGTAGACCCAAACTCTCGCTTGTTCTGGTGCTTAAATTTTTTCTCGATTTTAACAACATATCGATAAGCAACACCTAGTGATGAGATGTCCTAAAAATCCATTTTAGTTTGGATGTATTTTTGTAGAGCCCCACGATATTTCGGAACCAAATGTCGCTTGGAGTCTTTGATACCTAGCTTGGTGTGCAATATATTGAAGGTATTGGTGAAATCTGACACTGCTTGGCCCCTCTCTTGCCACAGTGTGGTCCATCTCATGTACTTGTCATCATAGTTGCCAACATGGTAATATTGTTCCTTGATCGCATCCACAAAAAAATCCCAAGTGGGCTCAACCCCATTTTATATTCCAGAATCCTCTGTGGAACTTGCTTCCAGTAAGTTTCCCACCAATGTTTGACAAGGGGGAGAGCCTTAAGGAGTGAAAAGGTGATCTTTTCCTTGTTGAAGAAATTATGAATAGAGAAATAACCTTCTGGCATATTTAACCATTTTTCTACGACATCTGCATCTATCTGTCCTTCAAATATGGGAATATCAAAATTAAATTGTACCTTGAAAGGTGAGGTGCCTCCAAAGTGGCCGCTTGATGAAGACACACGTGTTTTTATCATCATGCGTTGAAGGATGTGGGAAAAATTCTCCATCATTTCGTCCCTCTGTCGCGTGAGAGCTTGCTCAAGAAACAAACTAATAGAATCGTCCACTCTGTCATTTTTCTTTTCTTCCACCATGGAGGGTTTCTTGGGTATGTGAGAGCGATTTTACTCAAGAGAGACAAGCTCAAGACCCAACTTGCTATACTTGGACCTCGTCGGGGACATGCACTAAAAACGATCAAGAGCAACTTGCTCTGATACAATTGATCCAGATTATTTTCGGTACAAAATGAGAGTGGAGATATAAATGTATAGAGATATCTCGGATATCCAATAATATAACATAAATATATCAGAGATGCAACCATAATAACAGAGATACAGTAATACACAATTTCTATTAATGAGTGAAATGTACAAAATCGTACAAATACATAGTGAAAGACTCACTAGAGTGGTGGAAACTTATCTCTAAGAAGAGACGTGACAACTACTTGCATTCACAAGAATATGATTAAAATGAGGCTTTAAAGGCCTTTTTAACATAAAGTAAATCCCAAACCCTAACCCCAAAAGATGAAAAACCAACAGTTTTTTGGACCCCGTTTTGGGTAGTTTGGTGTATCAATTTCTCGGGGGTGTAACTTTGACATACGATCTCCGTTTGGGGCGCACGATAGATCATTGGATAAGTATTGTCGAGTAGATTAATTTTGGGGGCTCAATTAGAGCCTTTGGCTACAATTGAGGTGATTTATTATGAAAACCCTTCATTTAGGCCCTCAAAATGGCCTCGAAAATTTAGGAACCGAAAAACTGCTAAAAATAGTAAATTGCTAGAAGACTGTTTTGAGCCAGCTGGAATAGGTGGGTGGCCACCGATATCCACCTGGATCACATATCAGATGAAGCAGTTCAATATTGAGGATGGAAAATCAGGATAATACCCTGAGGTTACCCGTGTTCCATGGAACGTGTAAGGAGGATTCGAAGAAGCATTGGTTCACATCTAAATCAATATGGTCTATGAAGAGGATCACAGATGAGGTAAGGAATATTGCATAGATGGAAACCACGTTTATGGATAGATCCTTGAAGTGGTACATGAAGTACAAGGCCATTGCACCAACGAGATGAAAAAGGTCCATGACGAATATCAAGAGAGATCTACTTAAGGAATTTCAAAATCCCAAGTCATAGTCTCCATTTATTATGGAGATCAAGCAGAAACAAGGAGAAATTGTGTGGGATTATGACCAATGGTTCAAGATTTTGTTGGATAGGTTGATGTTTTAGATCCAATATGTACAACATAAAGAGTGGTTTATTACGGGTTTACCCCCATATCTGAGTCCCACTCACCTAACAATAGGTGATGACTCAAGCAAATGAAATAGAGATTACGATGTGCTTTGAGGCTACACCAGGAGGGGCAGATACATCAATAGGATTGGCACAAATGCAACCACAATTGGCCAATCTGATGATGTAGTTACAATAAACAGTGAAGGAAAAAATCATGTGCGAGCATGTATGGTGTACCACATGATGGTTCGAGGGGAATCATAGAGACGAGTGCCCTATACTTGGAAAATATGTGGCGATAGGTGTGTCGATTCCATTTCCAATTGGGTCTCAGACAGAATGGTGTGAGATTTGTAGACAATGGGGCCATCTACCACCCCACTTCCCAACATTGGAGAAATCCTAGAAGACACATCATACTCCTCTATGCGAATTATGTAAGTCCATGGGCCATGATGTCAACAAGTGTCAGTCGCTCCAGATAATGCAATACCACACCCATGATGTATTTTGGGTGCAAGAAGAACATAAGGGTGGTGATCGTGGCGATGCTGAGAGAGGTGGCTATCAGGGAGGTCCAAGAGGTGGATATGGACATGGTCGCGAGCGAGGATATGTAGGAGGGGGAGGCAAACCCCCCAATTTATTTAATTATGGAGAAATCAACCATGTATTAAGGTTTTGTACTAAATCATGTGCTCTTTGTGGGTATTTTTACAACCCCAAGCATGTCATAGAAGAATGTCCTGACTTGTTGAAAAAGTGGGAAGAAAAAAACGTAGGGTTTGGCTCCACAAAGCCTTATAAAACCCCCCCAAAAAATCTAATTTAAGGAATGCTAACCTAACATTTTATTTTACTTCATAATCAACATATAACCAAAATTTATTGAACTGAACATAATAGCTTAAGAACAACCTTATAACCCTTCATATTCCTTAAATTGCATAAAACAAATACGTAAATTAAAATACCTTGGTCTGATGCTAACCTTCCGCTTGTCTTGTTGACCTTCCTGCTGCTTCTGCTTGTCTTGTTGACCTTCCTACTGCTGCCTTGCCCAACTTGAAGCCACAAACCAACTTTGCCCAAAATTTGTTTCCACCCTGCCAACTAGGACAACTTCCTAGCTCTAGGATACCATATGGATATCCTGGCCCCTGTGCTCAAAACCCCCAGCAAACCGGTGCCCCCTGTACTAATCCTTCCCGACTACCGAACTCAAACTCCCCTGTGCAAATCCAAGAGAACCCTCCCAAAAAAAATGATCCCCCTCCTTCTGTAAGCCTCCCCTCATATCCCTCCTTCCCCTTTCCTCATTCCCAAATTCATTGTCTTATCCATTTATTAATGCTCCTTATCCGATTATTAATGTTTTATCCTATTATTAATGCTCCTTATCTGATTATTAATGCTCCTTATTCCCTCCGTATACGTAATCCTTTAATTTAAACAATTAAATTTATTAACCCTTTTAAATTTAATACCCATGTCATTGAATGTAATAGGTAGTTAATTAATTAATTAATTAATCAAAATTATAACCATTAATTAATTAATAAACATTTAATTAATATCATTATACCAATCTTTGTTTAGTTAATAATATGTTAGGAAAAATTAATTACCTAATAAATTTTTACTTAATAATCCCTAAGTATATATTCAACTAGGGTTGTTACATACACCCACCCTTTAGGAAACTTCGTCCCAAAGTTAAGGTATCTTATGGTACAAAGGAAAAGAAACATGGTTCACACATTCATAACAATTAACCAACATTATCAGTAAGTAAGTCAAGAAAACTCATACATAGTAGTGTATATGTACAAGAAATGCATGTGTAGCTAGTACATACAAGTCTCGTGCATGTACTAATAATCAAAACTATCATCCTTTAGTAATTTATGTATGCATCCAA
>ML794847.1:146648-173713 GCA_009831015.1 Picea engelmannii | reverse complement strand
ATCATAACTAGGGTCCACACCCTACAATGGAATATACAGTGGCACCGTGTTGCTGGGGGTTTTGTCATCGTTTATTCGGTTTTGGGCAGTGTCATCACCTGAAATCATGCACTGGTCCACATATCATAGCAATGCATCCAAACTAATATAATTTCACATACAATATTCATACCATAGTGTTTCTTCTCTAGTGGTCATGATATCCACTTTCATCATCTTTATCCCTTGGCTATTTCATAGCTCATAACCTGCAGATTAGTATGTAACACAAACTCATACATTTCTATGCATTATCATCATGTAATTGCATACTATCATCATTTCAATTTGGTATCCCTGTATCGATAAATTAACATCAAAGTTTTCCAGTTAGAAATAGATCTCATAATATCCCATAATTCAATTTCGACAYCYATTCATAAGATTATCATTTACCCAAAATAGATTGCATCATATCCAACATCATCCTAATAGCATTTAAACATTCATTAAATTCACATTCTCACAATATGTCACATCATATACATCATCATCAATAACATTTAAACATTCATAAAATTTACATTCACATATTAGATCGCATTACATACATCATCATCAATAACATTTAATCATACATAAAAGTTCATACATTTAAAGTTTAAGTGTATCACTTAATAGTTTCATTGTGACTAAAAATAAAGTATATAGGCCTCAGGTAATCTTGGCTGTCTAAGTCAAAAGGTGGTGTTACATACACCCAACCTTCGAGAAACATGTTCTCGAGGTGGTAAAAAAAGTGAGGGATAGTCTCGCCGTAGTGTCTTGGCGTCTTCCCAAGTAGCAGATCTTGGACTATACTTGTCCCACTGGACCTTAACTTGGTCTACCAGATGGTTCCTGAGTTGTCGGACTCTACGGTCCAATATGCATAATGGTTCTACCATGAGGGTTCCCACATCCGATACCTGCAATTCCTTCTAATTTAGTTTATGTGATTCATCAACAACATAATGACGTAAAACAGATACATGAAATACATTATGAGTTTTATGCAAGTGGGGTGGCAGTATGAGACGATAGGCAACGGGTCTAATTTTCTCTTGGATTTTGAACGGTCCTATAAATCGAGGTAACAACTTTGTCCCCTTCCCGAACCGTATGGTACTCTTATTAGGCTTGATACGAATGAAAACCTGGTCTCCTACTTCATAACTTCGGTCGGTCCTATGTGCATCCGCATAACTTTTCTGCCTATCCTGTGCTTCCTTTAGTCTTTGCTTAATCTGAATCACTTGTTCATCCATCTCTTGAATCAATTCTGGCCCAACTGTTACTCGGTCTTCTAGTCTATCCCAACTCAATGGTGTTCTGCACAACCTCCCATACAAATCTTCGTAGGATGGCATTCTGATGGAGCTATGATAACTATTATTGTAGGCAAACTCTACCAAAGGTAGGTACTTCTCCCACTGGGTTTGATTATCCATTACATACATCCTAAGCATGTATTCCATGACTTGATTTAATCTCTCTGTTTTCCCATCTGTTTCAGGATTATAAGCTGTGCTTAAGTTCAACTGAGTCCCCAACGCTGACTGCAGACTTGTCCAAAACCTATAAGTGAATCTGGAGTCCCTATCTGAAATGATCTTCTTAGGTATCTCGTGCAAATAGATAACCTCACTTACAAACACACGTGCCACATCAGTGACATTGTAAGTGTCTCTAACCGGAATAAAATGAGCACTCTTGGTTAACTTATCCACTATCACAAGAATGGCATTGTGTCTATGAGATGTGAGCGAAAACCCCACAACAAAATCCATGGAAATGACTTCCCATTTGGACATAGGAACATTATGTGGTTGTAGGATGCTTTCCGGGTGATGGTGGTCGGCTTTCACTTGTTGACACTCTAGGCATTTGGCGACAAAATGGACTACATCGCGCTTCATGCCTACCTAGAAGAAGAGCTTCCTCATATTTGTGTACATCTTCTTCACACCCAGATGCGCACAATAAAGTGCAATATGGTATTCCTTCAATATGATGCTTCGAATATCCCCATTCTCAAGGATGTACATCCTTCCTCGATATCTTAATAGTCCATCTGTTTCCAGACTATATCCTTCATACTTTGGATCAAACTGCCTCCCGCTCTGGAGGTTTGAAGTAACCTTTAAATACCAACTGTCTTGTTGGAGTTGTGCCAACACATGTTCCCTTAGATTGACTTTTAAGGTTACTGTTATCCCTGATTTATAGGGATAACTAGGAGATCATGTCTCGAGGCCCACAGGTCTTAGACATGGAGTACCGAGAGCAGGATTGACCTGAGCATGGACCTGGAGGGAACATCCTTCTTCTTCTTTGCCAGATTTGTCCCGTTAGCGACAACAACATCCATCACCATCGGCTTGGACTTGCATCAGAGAAGACTCTTGCTCCATGAGGTAATTGGTCCAGGTATCATGGTATGTATCATGTTTGATCGTTATAACTTTCTTATATATGCATCAGGTTCCTTACATTTCTGACAACTGCTTGGATCTTACACTAACCCACTTGACCATTGTTGGGGGGATTAACGGGGTGCCCTAGCAAGCTTGTATCCATGGGTTTTGGTTAGCCACCAGGGGGGATTTGAAGAGCCATTGTCCACTCCCACCATACAATCATTTTACATCTTATCTCCCATACATCCATCCCATTCCCCTGGTCCAGGCACTAGGATGACCTATTTGAGGGGTTACACTTTGTCCTATGGGAAGAAGGGGCTAAAGGCCCAGGGGGTAAAAGCATCCGGTAAAAGATAAAATCCATAGGGAATAAAACCTATAGATGCCTTGCCCAGGGATCCATGAGAAGGCAATAAAAGGCCTCTCGATAAGAAACAAAAGGGACCCAAAGAAAAATAATAAAAAAATACCTAACCAAGAGGATGGGAGGTCTCATCATGAGCCGACCCATTATGTTCATAGGTATCTAGCGGTATGACATTGCCATTATCTGGTTACCACGCCAGGGCAATGACCTTTGGTTGCATGGCCAAGGGAAATGGGGTCTCATCATGAGCCAGCCTTATCATTTCTGCGAAAATACTAGTGGGTAACACTGTCAGCTCTGGTCACCATGCCAAGGTAGTGTCCTCTGGTCAGACCTTGAAGTAAAAAGAAAGAAGGAAATAATAAAGGCAATAAGGGGCTTGGAAAAAACTACATCCATGATAGGTACAACTCGCCTCCTACAAAGGCACCCACGAACAATACCTTCCCCTGGTCTTCACTATGACTGGACATCCTTAGACCATATCACTTCATGTTACATGGCTTGAATAATCTTCTTTGGAAACTCTCTTATTCTTATGGATACTGGCCCAATAGGTTATTCTGTCTCTTTCTTCAACTTTGTATAGTAGGTCACTGTAATGTCTTTGAGCTATTAGATGATATGCTAGGGGTTTTATGCATGTATTTGATAAATTTAATGATGAGATATGATTGACATTGCTATGATCCCAAGGACTAATGAGCCCATGGAGGGCGAAGTTTTTGATGTACAGGACCATGCTCGATGGACAGGTACCAGTGGACCGGTACACATGGGGAGATGATTAGCTCGGACCTCCATGGGGCTGAAGAGCCCATTAGATGGTTGTTGGGATGGCAGAGACAGGACAATGTTGTGATGAGCCTTTTCACATGAAGAAAGAAGGAAGTTCCACCCAGGACACTTTGGCTCAGCCCGACCTAGGGGAGATCACCCACTTCATATGGAACGTTTGCCCCTTGATGGACAGGACATCACCTAGGAGAGCTGGACGTTACCTTGAGTGTGTGGCAGTGTGATGAGGTTACTGGCACGTGTGGCAACTTGGAGGAGCCCTGAAAGGGATAACATCTGACTTCTGGATGCTGGATATGCCCAAAAAGGGCCAACGTCTCCCTCAGAAGGGCTTGACGTCCCACCTTTTTCTCATTTTATGTCATTTATCTAGCAGTTAATGTAAAAATAGTGTAAATTTTGTAGTCAGCCTTGTCGGCTATTTTAATGACCTATTTTGTAATTGAAAGGTCATGGATTGATATATATTGAGGATGTTTTTCCCTCATTTTGATATAATACAACTCACTCTCTTGTGAGATCTCAAAACTTGCGCCCTAGTTTGGGTAATTTTGGTGTTTTAAGTGAGGTACAACTCTTCTTGGAGGATTTTTCTTGGCATATATGGCATTTCTCTCAAGGAATGTTTACAACTAGGGTTTGATTATTCTTTCTTCATGACATGTAAGTGAATTTTTCATGCAAAACTTCTTAAGTGAATGGTTGTAGGCTTAATTTCTTACATTTTGCTATTACATTGCTGAATCTTGAAACCCTAGGTAGCAAGCACACAAGTAGGTCATTGCTATATGTCCCCTTGTTTGAGAAATAATTTTAGCCATTGAAAAAGGAAGATATAGTTTAGCTGTTGCTACACTTTTCTTTCTTTTTCTAAGCTAGCGTTGAAGTTATAGGTTGAAAAGAGGAGACGTCCTAGGCCTATTTGGACTACACCTAGGGTTTTCACCTTCTAGGGTTTGAAGGCCTTGCCCTTGCAACACTTTCTCCTTTAAATCTGTACTTTGAGCTAGCTGTTTTGCCAAGTGTATTTAGAGAAGGAGGAAGGAGCACGAGGCCTTGCTTAAGCAACACTGGAGTGAGCCTCCTTCCCCTAGGGTTTTGATTCTAGGGCCCTGCCATTGCAACACCTTAGAACCCTACCCTCCAGTGTCTAAGTTTAAATCCTCCCAAGAATTTTTTCCCTTGCTTTTGACTCCATTTACCCTAAGGCACTGGTAATATCTCCAACGTTGAGCTTTTAGTGTATAAAATCATCTTTCAAACTTTAATTTTTTTTGAAACCCTAACTAACCCTAACGCTGCTAACCTAGGATGATGTCATACTTGACACAACAAGCTTTTGACTAATAAATAAGCAATTAAATGATGATGTAAAGCATTTACTGAACAAGTTATTGATTGGACATACTGTAGGCTTGGTCATTTGATAGATATTGATGAATTGATGATCTTTCATAGGCCAAATAACAGAACGTTGACTTTCATCTCTTATCTATTTCATTTCTTATTGAATTAAATCAGATAGTGAGAGAAGTACTATCCCTTTGAGTTATAACCTGCAATATACATATTGTCTTGTTATTATCTTGTTCTGGGCAGGTGTTTTCAACAAGGACTACACTTCTTTTATTGGCTAATTAGCTGGACTATCTGATACTGGTGGTAACCTGTGAGGAGGGAAACCTTAAACACTTGACCTTGTATCCTTTGCCTCTTCAAACCCCAGGTTACCGGGGACGTCTCCCCTGGGATAACCTCCCTAAACAAAAAGAACCTCCCCATCGAGGTGACATTGGGTGGGGAAGGTTCTTGTTACGCTAGTTTGTCCTCTATCATATAGCCTGTGACCTAAAATACAAACTGTGCGATAACATTTTGGCGCTGTTGCCGGGGAACACTGAGTCAATCTTCCTCAATGAAAAATCCTTTGGTAAGCCTTGCCTCAAAGAACTTTCTCTTACAATCTTACCTAGCGACTCCACTAAAAATTTATTCCCCTATTTTTTGATAGTTTCAAGAAAAATATATGGTGACTCCACAAACCAAAAGGAGGTTCAATAATCCTCCTCTAGCTTTCAGAAGGAAGCCTCCTGCAAATTCATCTGTTTTCAAGTCACTTTTTGGAAAGAGACTTCCTTTAAACATGTCTACTTCTCAGACTGGTACTACAAACCCAGTCAAAAATCAGAGACAATGGTCATCTACCTTGTTCAAGCCATTAGACATGACAGCCATACTTGGCTACCCTAGGCAAATGCCACCTAAATATGAGAAGTGGTTGCCTAAGTTTACCGGCACTGATGCTACTAGTGCCGAAGAGCATATGAGTAACTTCTGGGCATTTTTTCAGCTTCACCCCATTAGTGATGATGCTGAGGACTTGGTCATGAAGTTATTCTCTGCTACCCTTTATGATGCTACAAGACATTGGTATCTTGGCCTTCCTGATGGAAGCATCAAAACTATGGATAGACTTGAGAAAATCTTCCTCAGAAGGTGGATTATCAAAGAAGACCCGAACATGGTGCTCACCCGACTAAATAGCCTTGCCAAGCATGAGAATGAATCTATGCGGGAATTTCATACCAAGTTCAAAGCATTACTCCAACGAATTCCCCCAAGCAACCATCTGAAGATGATTATCTTGTTCACATTTATACTAGATCTTTCAGTGGCCAATTAGGGTATCTTCTTAGAGACAAAGACCCTTAGTCCATTCAAGAATCCTAGGAGCTCACAACTAATATTAAAGGAAATATCCTTTCATCCAAGATTGAGCCCTTTGCTAACCCTAGGGGGAGAATAGAAGTCAAGAAGAAAGTGGTACACAATGTTGAGCCTACTACGGATCTCTGCACCAGTATCAGTAAGCTACATGCTTCAGTGGATAGCATCATGAAGAATCAAGAAGAAATGATGAACTAGATCGTTAGACTTGAAAAGTCCCAGACCCAGGCACCTAGACCACCATTCAAAGGGCCATTCCAGAAAGGGAACCAAACCTACAAGCCGAAGAATGAAAATGAAGTCCCAAATACTCTGGCCCTTACAAATGTTGTTGATGAAAATCCCTGGTGTCTGGAATGCAGTGAAGCACATTGAGAGAATGAGTGTCCTTATAATGCCAGCCAACAACAAGTCAACAATCTTGAATGCTTTTCAATATTTCCTCAAATAAATATAACTGATATAGAACATTAAAAATCCCTAAAGGAAGCAACCAGAGCAACAAGATTAGCAATAATTAACAACTTGGACCAGGAGTCACGAGAAAATCTTAAAAAGCAAGAATTCCAAGTATACCGGAGAAAGAACCCGAAGCAACCTGCAACTGATCAGCCAAAATCTCCTGAGGTTCTTCCTCCCAAGACGTCCAAAGATGATAAGATTACCCTTGATTTTGATTTTGAAGGAGATTTGTCGAAGATGCATGTGAATGTTCCCTTAAAAGAATCAATTAAGGTCCCTTCTATTAAAGAATGATTCAATACCTTCTTTTCAGGAACGACTGAGCCTATGGACCCCCCCCCCGATTATGCTACAAGCTGACCATTTCAGGATCAAGTATGGTGAAAATCCACCTTTCTTCATGACTCTTATGATGAATAATAAATACCTTAACAATTGCATGCTGGATACAAGTGTTGGTGCAAACATGATGTCTCTTAAAGTCATGCAACAAATGGGCCTGAGGGTAACCAGGCCTTACATAAATGTGTGTGGATTCGAATCCAAAGCAATACCCACACACGATGTAGTTGAAAATGTCGAAGTGTAGTTGAAAGAATTCCCCGAGAAGACTGTTCACATAGATGTTATAGTCGTCAATGTCCCGGATGTGTGGGGAATGCTGTTGTCTAGGAAGTTTGGTGCGATGATAGGCGGGTCCCTTGAGATGGATCTCACCTTTTTGCGGTTGCCTTTGAAGGATAGAACAACTGGATGCTTACTCAATGTGCCGATAACTGGAAACCATGTACAAGATGTCGTTCCTCTTGTAAATGAAGCGCAGAAAGATGTGATACAAACTCTTCAAGAATATTCTCTAGAAGATATGCCATTTGCTAGAGAAGAATACTTTGACCAGATTGAGTGGCCCAAGAAAGAAGAATATCAACAACTCCTAGATCAATTTTAGAACAAAGAAGTAGGGACGGTGAAGATACTGAAAAGACAAAAGAATGAAGAAGACGTGCAAATCCATCCGTCCCAACAGGAAGTCTTTACACCAGAAGCCCACCCACCTCCCTCAGTATAATACACCAAGGTTGTTCAAGGAACAACCAAACATGAGATCTGAAAATACAAGGAGGGGGAGTTGGTATTGATGTGGGATACTCAGAAAGGAGAGCCAACTAATGTAAAAGGAAGTACACAGTCATGGGTCAGACCTTTCAAGGTCGGAATGGAATCAATGGATAACTTGTACTACTTGTCCACCCTGGAAGGAAGAAGGAGCCCATTACCCATCAGCGGACACCTCCTCAAACCCCACCAAGGTGGTGGGACATGTCTGTACAGGTAAGTATGAGTAGGTAGGCATTTTTCATGTATTATACCATCTGCATTTCATTTTTGTTTCCTCATATTCATTTTTATTGCTTTATTTCATATGTATAGATGTTATATTTTGCGGGGTGAAATACCACCCCAACTTTGTTGCTGATACGTCTTTTCGAGTGTGAGCAGGTCTGCAGGTTTATTCCAGAGATGATGAGGTTCTCATGCGCTCTATGGTGAGCACATGTCCCCGAGTTGGAGCCATATGTTATCCCCGATTTATAGGGATAACTAGGAGATCATGTCTCGAGGCCCACAGGTCCTAGACATGGAGTACCGAGAGCAGGATTGACCTGAGCATGGCCCTGGAGGGCCCATCCTTCTTCTTCTTCACCAGATTTGTCCCATCAGTAGCAAAAACATCCATCACCATCGGCTTGGAATTGCATCAGAGAAGACTCTTGCTCCATGAGGTAATTGGTCCAGGTATCATGGTATGTGTCATGTTTGATCGTTATAACTTTCTTATATACGCATCAGGTTCCTTACATTTCTGACAACTGCTTGGATCTTACACTAACCCACTTGACCATTGTTGGGGGGATTAACGGGGTTCCCTAGCAAGCTTGTATCCA
This sequence comes from Picea engelmannii, assembly GCA_009831015.1. Lineage (NCBI taxonomy): Eukaryota > Viridiplantae > Streptophyta > Pinopsida > Pinales > Pinaceae > Picea > Picea engelmannii. The sequence goes on along the minus strand of ML794847.1, from coordinate 164,972 downwards.
TGGGTTTTGGTTAGCCACCAGGGGGGATTTGAAGAGCCATCGTCCGCTCCCACCATACAATCATTTTAGATCTTATCTCCCATACATCCATCCCTTTCCCCTGGTTCGGGCATTAGGATGACCTATTTGAGGGGTTACAGTTTGTCCCGTGGGAAGAAGGGGCTAAAGGACCAAGGGGTAAAAGCAGCTAGTAAAAGATAAAATCCATAGGGAATAAAACCTAGAGATGCCTCGCCCAAGGATCCTCGAGAAGGCAATAAAAGGCCTCTCGATAAGAAACAAAAGGGACCCAAAGAAAAATAATAAAACAAGACCTAACCAAGAGGATGGGAGGTCTCATCATGAGCCGACCCATTATGTTCATAGGTATCTAGCGGTATGAAATTGCCATTATCTGGTTACCACGCCAGGGAAATGACCTTTGGTTGCATGGCCAAGGGAAAGCAGGTCTCATCACGAGCCAACCTTATCATTTCTGCGAAAATACTAGTGGGTAACACTGTCAGCTCTGGTCACCATGCCAAGGCAGTGTCCTCTGGTCAAACCTTGAAGTAAAAAGAAATAAGGAAAGAATAAAGGCAATAAGGGGCTTGGAAAAACCTGCATCCATGACAGGTACAACCCGCCTCCTACAAAGGCACCCACAGACAATACCTTCCCCTAGTCTTCACTATGACTGGACATCCTTAGACCATATCACTTCATGTTACATGGCTTGAATAATCTTATTTGGAAACTCTCTTCTTCTTATGGATATTGGCCCAATAGGTTATTCTGTCTCTTTCTTCAACTTTGTATAGTAGGTGAGTGTAATGTCTTTGAGCTATTAGATGATATGCTAGGGGTTTTATGCATGTATTTGATAAATTTAATGATGAGATATGATTGAAATTGCTATGATCCCAAGGAATAATGAGCCCATGCAGGGCAAAGTTTTTGATGTACAGGACCATGCCCGATGGACAGGTACCAGTGGATCGGTACACATGGGGAGATGATTAGCTCGGACCTCCATGGGGCTGAAGAGCCCATCAGATGGTTGTTGGGATGACAGAGACATGACACTGTTGTGATGAGCCTTTGCACATGAAGAAAGAAGGATGTTCCACCCAGAACAATTTGGCTAAGCCCAGCCTAGGGGGGATCACCCACTTCAGATGGAACGTTTGTCCATTGATGGACAGGACATCACCTAGGAGAGATGGACGTTACCTTGAGCGTGTGGTAGTGTGATGAGGTTACTGGCACGTGTGCCAGTTTGAGGAGCCCTGAAAGGGCTAACGTCTGACTTATGGATGCTGGATATGCCCAAAAAGGGCCAACGTCTCCCTCAGAAGGGCTTGACGTCCCACCTTTTGCTGATTTTATGTCATTTATCTAGCAGTTAATGTAAAAACAGTGTAAATTTTGTAGTCAGCCTTGTCGGCTGTTTTAATGACCTATTTTATAATTGAAAGGTCATGGATTGATATATATTGAGGATGCTTTTCCCTCATTTTGATATAATACAACTCACTCTCTTGTGAGATCTCAAAACTTGCGCCCTAGTTTGGGTAATTTTGGTGTTTTAAGTGAGGCACAACTCTTCTTGGAGGATTTTTCTTGGCATATATGGAATTTCTCTCAAGGAAGGTTTAGAACTAGGGTTTGATTATGCTTTCTTCATGACATGTTAGTGATTTTTTCATGAAAAACTTCTTAAGTGAATGGTTGTAGGATTAATTTCTTACATTTTGCTATTACATTGCCGAATCTTGAAACCCTAGGTAGCAAGCACACAAGTAGGTCATTGCTATATGTCCCCTTGTTTGAGAAATAATTTTAGCCATTGAAAAAGGAAGATATAGCCTAGCCGTTGCTACACTTTTCTCTCTTTTTATGAGCTAGCATTGAAGTTATAGGTTGAAAAGAGGAGACGTCCTAGGCCTAGTTGGACTACACCTAGGGTTTTCACCTTCTAGGGTTTGAAGGCCTTGCCCCTGCAACACTTTCTCCCTTAAATCTGTACTTTGAGCTAGCCGTTTTGCCAAGTGTATTTAGAGAAGGAGGAAGGAGCACGAGGCCTTGCTTAAGCAACACAAGAGCGAGTCTCCTTCCCCTAGGGTTTTGATTCTAGGGCCCTGCCATTGCAACACCTTAGAACCCTACCCTCCAGTCTCTAAGTTTAAATCCTCCTGAGACTTTTTGCCCTTGCTTTTGACTCCATTTACCCTAAGGCACTGGTAATATATCCAACGTTGAGATTTTAGTGTATAAAATCATCTTTCAAACTTTTATTTTGTTTTGAAACCCTAACTAACCCTAACGCTGCTAACCTAGGCTGGCGTCATACTTGACACAACAAGATTTTGACTAATAAATAAGCAATTAAATGATGACATCAAGCATTTACTGAACAAGTTATTGATTGGACATACTGTAGGCTTGGTCATTTGATAGATATTGATGAATTGATGATCTTTCATAGGCCAAATAACAAAACGTTGACTTTCATCTCTTATCTATTTCATTGCTTATTGAATTAAATCATATAGTTAGAGAAGTACTAACCCTTTGAGTTATAGCCTGCAATATACATATTGTCTTGTTATTATCTTGTTTTGGGCAGGTGTTTTCAACAAGGACTACACTTCTTTTATTGGCTGATTAGCTGGACTATCTAATACTGGTGGTAACCTTTGAGGAGGGAAACCTTAAACACTTGACCTTGTATCCTTTGCCTCTTCAAACCCCAGGTTACCAGGGACGTCTCTCCTGGGCTAACCTCCCTAAATAGAAAGAACCTCCCCATCGAGGTGACATTGGGTGGGCAAGGTTCCTGTTACGCCAGTTTGTCCTCTATTCTATAGCCTGTCGCATAAAATACAAACTGCGCGATAACAGTTACCAAGGAGAAGATACATGGTCTCCTACTCAAGGCATCGCGACCACATTTTCCTTTCCCTTAATGTACAAAATACCAAAATTGTACTCACTCATAAACTCACTCCATCGCCTTTGCCTGGAATTCAGATCTCTTTGAGTGAAGAGTTGTTTTAAAATTTGATGGTCCATTTTGAGCTCAAAGTTTCGCCCCACAAGATAGTGCCTCCAAATTTTCAGAGATAACATTACAGCTGCCAACTCTAAATCATGAGTCGCATATAACTCTTCGTGTTTCTCCAACTTCCTTGATGCATAAGCTATCACTCCTCCATCTTGCATTAGCACAACCCCCAACCCTTGCTTCGAGGCATCCATGCAGACTGTGAAGTCCTTTTCCATATTCGACACTCGTAGAATTGGCGCATTGGTTAGTAACCTCTTAAGCTCAATGAATGCACTATCATATTCTTCTGTCCATTCATACCTGACCCCCTTGCGTTGCAAAGTGGTGATGGGTTTCACTATTTTTGAGAATCCTTCCACAAATCTTCGGTAATAACCTGCTAGTCCCATGAAGCTTCTCACCTCATGGGCATTTTTCGGCACTGGCCACTCCATAATGGCCTTTACTTTTTCTGGGTCCACAGAGATTCCTTCACCCGAAATAATATGACCTAAATAGTGAATCTCTTTCTGGAAGAAGGAACAGTTTGAAAACTTCCCATATAATTTGTTCTCCCTAAGGAAGAACAACACTACTCGTAGGTGTTCCTCATGTTCTCTTTAATTCTTGGAATAGATGAGGATGTCATCTAGAAAGACTTGTACAAAATGGTCTAAGTATTTCCGGAATACGTCGTTCATGAGGCTCATGAATACTGCTAGTGCATTGGTCAATCCGAAAGGTACTACAACAAACTTGTAATGTCCAAACCGAGTTCGAAAGGCAGTTTTTGGGATGTCGCCTTCCTTAATCCTTAACTGATGATACCCTGATCGCAAATCGATCTTTGAGAATACCGCTGCTCCTTTCATCTTATCGAAAAGGTCATCTATTCGCGGCATTGGGTACCTATTTTTCACTGTAGCACGATTCAAGTCCTTGTAGTCTATACACAGTCGTAAGGATCCATCCTTCTTCTTTACAAAAATTACCGGTGTGCCCCAAGGTGAGACACTAGGCCTTATTAGCCCTAAGTCCAGTAACTCTTTCAACTGCATTTGCAATTCACAAAGTTCCAGCGCTGTCATTTGATACAGAGTCTTGGAGATTGGTTCTGCACTAGGTTTTATCTCAATAGTAAAATCAAGCTCCCTCTCAGGAGGTAACCCTAGTAACTCGTTCAGAAAAACATCCTTAAATTCTGACAATACCTGGTACTGATCCAATGAGGGTCCCTTCCTTTCATTCACTACTTCCACTACATACAATCAACACCCTTGTCTCAAGCATCACTTAACCTTCATAGTTGATATAAATCATAATGACACTTTTCTCTGTACACCCTAGATCTCTACTAGCCTTCCTTAGTCATCGACACAAAGCACCCTCTTTGCAAAACAATCTACCATGGCTCGGTGAGCTGCTAACCAATCCATTCCAATGATTAGGTCATACGCCCCGAGAGTAGTGACGTATACCTTCAACCTAGTAGTACACACTCCCAAGTCTACTATACAATTATCAACACTAGGTCCTACTGCTTGTTTTTCCCTCGAAGCCATCTTGACTTGTTTAAAGTCATCGTGCTCGTAGGCTGCCAACCCACTCTTTTCTAATGTAGATGGTGAAATGAAACAATCTGTCACACCAGAATCAAATAAAATCTTAACATTGATATGATTTAGTGTACTTGATGACTCCACCACCGTGGATTGATGTTCGGCCTGGCGGTTATTAACCGCTGCGTAAATCTGGTGGCTGCTACTTGATCTCCCCATTGGTGCCTTTCCTTCTCTATGCACAAACCCAGATTGTAACTCTGGGCAGTCACGCTGGTAATGGGGTCCTCCACACCCCCAATAGGTAACACGAGATTGAACCTGTGCACTGTTATGTGACTGTCTCTGAAATGAGTTCCTTCCCCTGGAACCCCTACCCCTACTAGTTGTTCCCTGAGATGGTCGTGGACCTGTCTGAGTTGTTGATGATGAATGAGATGCTGCACTCGCTGTCATTGAAATCCCTGCGGATACTGTCCTTGGCGTGACTCTGTTACCATATGGCAGTGGCCTTGAGCCCCCTCCCCCAGGAAATGTCCTCGGGGCCTTTCCTACGAATCCAGGATGATGCGAAAATGTTGGTCTTGTACCCCCAATTAAGTTCATGTGTTCCTATGCATAACACGCATTTTCCACCGCTTCCGTTACTGAATATGGTTTCCACATCCACACCATAGCTCTTATCTTAGGGTTCAATCCATAGGCAAAGCGCTCTGCGTGTCGTTGGTCATTATCCATATACGAAACATATTTGACCAGTTCCATAAATCTGATCTCATATTCTTCTACAATTCTATTTCCCTGTACTAAGGCATGGAATGCCCCTACCTGTTGTTCCTCATAGTATGTTGGTAGATATTTCCTTCGGAACCTCTCCTTGAAAAGTTCCCAAGATACTGTTTCTGGGGTAAGGTGTAGTTGTCTTTCCAGGTTGCCCCACCAGTTCAAGGCGCTGTCTCTTAACTGAAAAATTTCGATCTTTGCCTTTGAGTTGGACGCATAGTCCCTTATTGCAAAACACCTTGTCATGCCTTCCAACCATGCTTCCGTGCATTCACTGGCGCGACCCCCGACAAACTCCAAAAGTTTGATCTTCTGCAATTCTCGCGTGATTTCTTTGGGTGGAGGTCCTCCCCCTGAATCCCTTGACGCTTCTGGTTTACCTGTTCCAGATGGTGGGGGTTCCACTTCAGTACCTTCCAGTTGTCGCCCCTTTAAAGTCTCATTAATGGCTTCCAATGAGCGTAGTATGAGAGCTAGTTCAGGTGATGGTGGTGGTGGCGCTGGTGGTGTTGGCGGTGCTTGTGATGACGCTCCCCTGCCTCGACTCCCTCGAGTCCTGACCATCCTGTAGGCTTTAACCTGCATCAACCAAAGTTGTCAGGGTGAGTTCAAGGACGTTTCAAATTGGTGCTACTTAAACTAGAAATAAGGTTAGGCGTAAGTTTTCTTTACTTGTCTGTAAACAGACATTACTCCTTTAGGGGATTGGCTAGGTTAGGGTTAGGATTAAGCGTCTAAGCTTGATTTCTTCACCCCTATAAAAAAACTATTGGTTCCCTTTCCCTGTAGCTACGCTAACCTTGCGCCATACTCGCCAATTCCTATGCTTACTCTCCTAGTGCATATGCCTCCTCCTCCCCGCCTGTCCTAGTCTAAGTCCTTTTTAACTTTTTGCTTACAACTAAATATCCTCCAATGCTTGACTCGTGAGCTTTTCCCTGGCGCGTAGTGTTGGCATTGTCGATTGCTGCATTGAGATTTAGCGTTGACTTTGACTGGTGGAATGGAGTGGAGGGACTTGGCGCTCGACTCGACGAATTGTGTGTATGGTCTCGTGAGCCTGACGCTTGGATAATCGGAGTTTATACTTGGGATACAAAGATTAACAACGCCAAATAATCCTTTATCTTGATTTCTGGTGCATTCACTAATTATGATTCAACTCGGTTAGCTAGCTCCAGATCAATAGGTTATGTAATAAGCCAGTTAGTCTTAATCTTCATACTGTATCTTCCTAATAATAATACTACTTTAACTCCTACAGTGTTACCATTGATCTAATTAAATATAAGAATTTATTTGTAAAGACTTATGAGGGCGTGTTGGCGTTAGTGTTCTTCTTAAGGCGCTTCGCTTGGTGGGGGGTCTTGGGTTCAAAACCCATGGGCTCTCTAACATTTTAATTTAATTAATTAATCATAATTTCTTTTAATTAATTAATATATTTAGTTTTAATTTGCTGCATATATTTAAATATATGTATGCATATTATATTATTATTATTATTATTATTTTTTTATTAATAATAACTTTTTTTTTTACGATTTAAACCATTGAAATTTAAATTTAGTAATAATTTAAAAAGTTAATTTAAATTATATATATATATATATATATATAAAATTAAATAAAATAAATAAAAATATAAAAAAAAAATCAAATCGGGAACGCATGAAGCCCACGTGCCCGCTTCCTCCAAAATAATCCTACACCTATCTGTCCAAACCCTAAACACATCCTTCACTTCCGCGTCCTTCCTCTGTCGCCTCTCCACTTTGCTCTGTCCCTCTCAGTAGGCTCAATGCCCGTCTCTGAGCACTGGTGCTTGGGTGATGGATTTTGTGTATTACATTTTGCGTTTGGCTTGGAGGCAAGTGAGATCTCTCGTTCCTCTAGTTGCGCGCTTCCTAGTTCCTCGTGGGATTCACGTTCGACGCTAGGCTTGTATATTGTTTTGTTTCAAACACATTGTGCACAAAGGATTTCTTGTAGAATCCTCCTTCTTGATGGCTTGGCATTTGACATTGGGATTTGTATTATATGGTAGGTGCTTGGCTGAGTGCTGGTGCATTGGCTATTGGTTTTTTTGTTTTTGTTTTATTAATTATTATTATTTTTTGATAAAAAAAAGTGTTTTGTGTTTGTGCAGCTCCTCGGCCATGGCTGGGCACTGTGTTCGGGTTGTGGGAGCTCGATTTCGATTTCCACATCGAGCTCTTCCAGCAGTAGCAAAGCAACTGCAGGGACGCCAATGTTCCAATCTCCCACGAACATATCTCTCTCAGAGATAGAGACTCTCGACCAAAAAGTTGACTCAATCTTTCAAGGTCGCTCGAATTTCCCCTGCTAGAAACTCGATTCAATGATGTCGATCTGGGTCGATCTGGGGGGAAATATTTGGGGATTAATAGATTAATCAGAACCATTATCACGCACCTCACCTCATCCCATCGACTAGTGTTGGATAGCGTGTCGGTTTGCTGTGCCTGAGACGAGACACCTGGCATGTTCTGGGTCGATTTGGGGGTTCTGAGTTTGCATGGTGCTGCTGACCATTGGACGTGTAGAGCATAGTGGGTTGATCGATTGTGGATCGATTGTGGGTTGATTGATTGTGGATCTAGCTAAAGATGAGGACACGAAGGAAACAAAGAAGACCATCGACTGTTGCATCAAAGGGTCGCGCGAGTGTGGGTTGAGGAGTGTACGAGCATAGTGGAGCCACCTCGTGGGCTCTTCCCGTATCTCCATTTTAGAAGAAAAAAAATAAAATTGCCAGGGAGGAATATGTTACTGTTATTCTATTACCACGTCTAAATATTATTATGAGGGTAATTGCATGTATAATGATGAAGTTCACCACATCAATTGCTTTGAAGGTGAGGATATCTAACTCTTAGTTTTTTTGCTCTTATTTCCTTTCCCATTAAGTTAGGTTATCTCATCTCTCTCCAGTGACACATTTCCTACTTGTGTTGTTGCTCGTTCCTTTTTTTTTTGGGCTAGTATCATATAAAATACTTTTGCTACGTTCTAACATAAACATTCTATTAAAAAAAAGACTTTGGCTGAATACATGCCACAAAACTCTACTGTTTCTGTTTCGTTTCAAGAAAACCTCAATTGGAAAGTGATGCTCAACAACCAGACAGTTGGGATTTAATTTGTGCTGCGATTGCCGTAGGCACAATCATTGTCATGATATCTGTTCCATGAAATCCTGAAGCGGGTGAGTGGGCATTGCTATACTTCGTTGGAAAATTTCATTATTCGCTTCAACCACAAGTGTGTTTTTTTTTCAATATCCGTTTTTCATATTAGTTATTTATTGCCTAGAAAGGGGCAATCTTTGACCTTCAACCAGATGGGATTAATTTGAGATTCGCTCTAAAGCCAATTTTTTTTATTTTTTATATTTATTTATTATTTTGTAAACGCATTGACTCCCAGGCTTGGCATAAGTGCTAGGGTTTCAGCAAGGTCCTGGAACAGAGAAGATAACTCTTGAAGATTTTGTGCAGTAGAAAACGCTTTTTAGGTCGCTAAGTGAAGTTTGGCAACTTATGCTAAGTAAAACCCCTCGTAATGTTTATGCAGTCTTTTAACTGATTATATGGGGTTTCATTGATGTATGTCTTCCAAGCTCTGATCAAGAAGTAATTTATAGAAGGACGCAGTTATATTACATCTGGCACCATATACTATTTTTTTTTGTTCCAAAACGATTTTCCATTAATGTATAATATACGATGTAGATATTCATTTTCTTAGAAAAATCATAATTTCTATTCAAAATGAAAGGAAATTACATTCTGCATATGTTTGAAGCATTTCAAAAATAAAACCAAGAGATAAAACCTCTTAGTGGTAAAAAAAAATCTTAAAGAAAATTAGTAGGTCCTAGTACTATACTGTAGCCTAGTTTTGTCTTTGGTATTTAAAGTTTTGTTTTTATTGTGATATTTGCTATGGTGTAAGGCCTCTGCTTCCCTTACATTTTCATTATGTATGTCATTTATATTTATATTTGTGTTAAAATTTCTGTGCTTGGTTTGTAGGTTAGGCGAAGCTGGAGTTGGAGCTGGGAACTTGGCCCTTAAGGCCCCAGTGCTTCAAGCTGAAGCTCTGATACCATGTGTAGGGTTCGGCTCCACAAAGCCTTATAAAACCCCCCAAAAAAAATCTAATTTAAGGAATGCTAACCTAACATTTTATTTTACTTCATAATCAACATATAACCAAAATTTATTGAACTGAACATAATAGCTTACGAACAACCTTATAACCCTTCATATTCCTTAAATTGCATAAAACAAATACGTAAATTAAAATACCTTGGTCTGATGCTAACCTTCCACTTGTCTTGTTGACCTTCCTGCTGCTGCCTTGCCCATCTTGAAGCCACAGACCAACTCTGCCCAAACCGTGTTTCCACCCTGCCAACTAGGACAACTTCCTAGCTCCAGGATACCATATGGATATCCTGGCCCCCGTGCCCAAAACCCCCAGCAAACTGGTGCCCCCTTTACTAATCCTTCCCGACTACAAAACTCAAACTCCCCTGCGCAAATCCAAGAGAACCCTCCCCCAAAAAATGATCCCCCTCCTTCCGTAAGCCTCCCCTCATATGCCTCCTTCCCCTTTCCTCATTCCAAAATTCATTGTCTTATCTGATTATTAATGTTTTATCCTATTATTAATGCTCCTTATTCGATTATTAATGCTCCTTATCCCCTCCGTATACGTAATCCTTTAATTTAAACAATTAAATTTATTAACCCTTTTAAATTTAATACCCATGTCATTGAATGTAATAGGTAGTTAATTAATTAATTAATTAATCAAAATTATAACCATTAATTAATTAATAAATATTTAATTAATATCATTATACCAATATTTGTTTAGTTAATAATATGTTAGGAAAAATTAATTACCTAATAAATTTTTACTTAATAATCCCTAAGTATATATTCAACTAGGGTTGTTACAAAGAAGGTGCATTACAACATGGTGCATGTGGAGCCGCACATGAATAAGAAGAAGGATGAGGGGGTTGATGTCTGGGTGATAACTCGAGGAGGAGTGACGATAGGAATGGAATTTGAGCACAATGAAAGCTCGGGTCAAATGCTAGAGGGGAATATCAGAAAGGCTGCACAACCCCATCCTAAATTCGATATTGCTCAAAAGAAGCAGTTTTTGCACTATGCGCAGAGGGCCCTTGAAGAAGAAAGAACACGAGAAGAGTTGTAGTACATGACTAAAAGGTCACTTGAGGAGGCTCAGATTCATGAAGACGTCCAACGCGCGACATAGAGGTCGCTAGAAGAGGCTCACACTTGTGAATAATTAAAACACACGATGTAGAAGAAGCTCACATGCATGAAGAAATACAATGCGTGACACATTCATTAGAAGAAGCATGTGGACAAGAAGAGTTGTGATGCATTGAGAAAAGAACGTTTGAGGAAAATTGCCTTGACAATACCCCCGTTCACAGTTAAGTCCTCAGCTCCTCCTCGACAGAACACACTGGATGACGACAGATATTTCACTTTCGTAGTAAATTCTTCAACACTAACTCGACAAGTTCCCCCCATTGTTAGCAGATTCATTCCACTTGGCACTCGTCACGTGACTAACATGATTGAGGATGTTGATTGACACAAGGGAGGATCCTCTCGAGACATCCACACATTAGTTTCTCCTAAGCCCGACCCTCTTCCCTATTCTGGAGTTGTTTCATCGTACTCAACAACACATAACTCTCCTCTTCGTGTTAATTTTGTAAGCCACAATAGAGCTAATGGTAGCTAGGCTCATTCTAACCACAAGATGAAGTGCTGGAAAGTGCACGAGTGTAAACCCAATTGTTTCCTCGGTCAAGACGTTTCCATGGATAAGGTTACTAGTCTTTCAAAGAAAGTGTTAGTGGGTAAGTTTTACTATTCCAAGATGAACAAATTACAGTTGTTCGAATGGATTTTAGGTTTCTGGAAACCACTTGTTGGCTACTATCCTAGGTTTATCTTACTGTCAAACCACTGGTTGGTTTTCCATTTTCTTTTTGAGTGTGATCTTTTGAGAATATTGGGTTCTCCTTGGGTCATTGGAAGAGGAGTTTTGATGTTAAAACACTTGTATCCAGGTTTCAACCCACTCTTGGAAAGCTTCTCGACTTTCCAATTGAATTCTGGTCAGTCAAGATCTTTGAGGCAGTTGCAAATTTGGTTGGAAAATTTATTTACTTTGACGATAAATAACTCCGTTCAAGAAATAAAAGGCTCGCTTGGGTTTTGGTTGAGTTAGACCTGGATAAAGGTTTACTAGATGCAATTGACATCACCATTGGGGATTCACACATCAATCAAACTATGGACTTCTGGAAGGAACCTTTTCGCTGCCACTCTTACTAGAAAATGGGCCACCTTAAACCTAAATGTCCGGTTTCCAGGGAGTGCAACCACTGCAGTGGGAAACCAATGACAGGTTTAGACCTAGTTGAAGGTACTCTTTCAGGCCCCTTTGAAAGTGGTTCTTTATTAGTTAAAATTCATCTCTTCTTTCCTTCATTCTTCAGTAAACTCTCCTTTGATGAGCTTGGTTATTTAAAAAGTAACGAAAGATGGGTTTTAGATATTTTCATAGATTTTTGAGACCTGTTAATGAAAATTTTTGAAAGTTCCAGCATTCTTCATGAACTGAGCTCCTTAGATTTAGATTGTGATATCCCTAGGGATACACAATCTAATCCCCCCACAATTTCTGTTTCGTTTGATGTTTCTCTCTCCAATATTTTGGATCCAGAGAAGGTTTCTACTATAGACAAAATTTTGTTGACAAGTGGTTGCACTACTTCGTATACTACTACTAAAGTTTCAAAGGTCTTGGAGAAATCCACATGTGGTATTTGTTCATTTTTGAGTCCTGTCCCTAGTTCGGAAGCTGTTAGATGTCCCTTTTTTGGCCCACCTATTGAAACACACAACCTTTTTCCCAAGGCCACTGAGACTTTATCTCCCACACCACTTCCCATATCTAACCAAACTACTTTACTTCCTCCCGTTTTGGATCAATCCAATGTAACAATCTGAAAGAAGGCCAGACCCCGCAACCCTAAGTTTCCTCCCCGGGCCACTAAGGGTGGTTTGGCTCAATTTGGTGAATTGTCCCCTATTCTTCTAGATATTGACAATACTCATAAAACTGTTCTCCTCGTTTCCCTGGACCCTATCCCTAATAAGTTCTTCCTCTCGACCCTTAGAGAAATCCAACCAACCTCCCTTGTTACCTTATGATTATTTTATCCTTCAATATATGAGGGTTTGGGGGACCCTTAAAAATTTCCTCCCTCAAAGAACTTTTGAAACAGATTAATCCTGGCATCATATTTCTGCAAGAAAACTTAGTGGTTGGTGATAAAGCTAAACATATTTTCCTCCAATGTTTTCCTTCATGGAATGTAGTTGGTTTGGATCCAAGCGGACGCTCGGGTGGCTTGTTGAGTGGATGGAACCCAAAATTTGCCGAGATTTGTGCTTTTGGCACCTCTGCAAGTATATATCTAGAAGGTAGATTCAAATAGTCCAAGGAAAAGGTTAAATTGATCAATTGTTACGCTCCCTATAAAGATAGGGAACTTTTCTGGCAACCCATTATCGATTCTGGATTACTAAGAGAAGAATGAATTATAGTGGGAGGTGACCTCAATTTCACCCTTTCTTCCAGGGAGGTGTGGGGAGATTTGGCCATAAGTTACCTGCTTGCAGACTATTTTACAAGCCTCATTCGATCATATGGTTTAGTGGATATCATTCCGTCTAAATTGGCTCCTATTTGGAGGAATGGGAGAGAAGATACAATTGGTATTTTGAAAAGAATGGATCGATTTATTCTTGAAGAATCTCTTCTTGGGAATCATAGTAAGATCAAATCATGGATCGTCAATTCTACCATTTCAGACCATAATCCGATCTGCTTACAACTGGAATCATCCACCCTTAAATCTGCTCCCCCCTTTAAATTCAATAGCTCCTGGATCACCGATTCAGATTTTTCCTCCCTTATTAAGAAGACATGGCATACTATGGATAATTGGACTGACCCTTCAACTATTCAATTGTTGTGTGAAAAATTGAATAATTTAAAGAAAGTTGTGGTTCTTTGGCAGAGGGACAAAAAAAATCAATTACAAACACAACGACACCAAATTGAAGTTAAAATGGTAAAGATATTTGAGAAGTTCCCATCTCAGGTGTTTGCATAGGAAGATCTAGATATCCTAAGGGTGTTGAAACAAAGGAAGGAAAAGATACTTTCTATAAAATAATCAACTTGGAGGCTTAGAAGTCGAGCTATCTGGCTTAATAAAGGTGATAATAATACTAATTTTTTTCATAAGTTTTCCACACAAAGAAGAACACCAAATACTATATGGGATACAAAATATGATGATGGTGTTTGCCAAACAACTCATAATGAGATGAAGAAGATCGCATATAAACATTTTAAATATTAGTACAGTGCGATAGAGGAAGAGGACACCAACAACCAAATTAAGGTCCTTGAGAATGTGCCAAAGTTTTTTAGTGATTCAAAAAGTGATGAGATTGGAAAAGATGTTTCTTTAGAAGAAGTTGAGGAAATTGTCTGCACTATGCCAAAGGACAAAATCCCAAGCCCGAATGGCTGGACTCATGAATTCTTTTAGACTTTTTTTGATATTTTTGGGGAGGATCTACACAAGGTCGTCGAAGAATCTAGATGTTATAGCTTTATACCGGGTTCACTCAATGCTACCTTCTTTGCGCTTATACCCAAGGTAAGCAAACCAGATTCCTTTCATGATTATAGGCCAATTTCCCTCTGTAATTTTGTTTATAAAGTCACATCCAAAATCATTTCCACACAGATGAAAGACAAATTGGCTTCTTGTATCTCCTATGAACAATTTGGGTTCCTAAAGGATCGTTTAATATTTGATGCCATGGGGATAGCACACTAATGTTTTCACTTTGCTTAATCTAAGAAGTTAAACACATTATTCTAAAATTGGATTTGAAGAAAGCATATGATAAGGTGAGCTGACAATTTATCAGAATGTTATTAATACAGATCGGGTTAAAATGGGAGGTTACCCAATGTATTATGGCTTGTATTACCTTTGTTAACATGGCAATTTTAATTAATGGCTCCCCAACCGAATTCTTTAAGAGTTTTCGAGGGCTACAACAAGGCTGCCCTCTCTCACCCCTGTTATTTCTATTGGTTGTTGAATGCTTAAGTAGATTATTGAAAAAGGTTGTGATAGAAGGGAACTTTCACGGAATCAAAGTTTCTACAGAGACCATATTCTCTCATCTACTCTTTGTTGATGATGTTCTAATTTTAGGTATTGGAAATTATGAAGATTGGATGGAATTCAAAACCATCTTATCTAGTTTTTTCCTTGCCTTTGGTATGGATGTTAACTGTCAAAAATCATTCTTTCTTGCACAGAACATAGATCCCAACCTGGAATAAAGGATACAATCAACTTTCAACATACAGTTCATCAATATTGTGGAAGGTATGGAATATCTAGGGTTTTATTTAAAACCAAACAACTACAGGGTAGAGGATTAGACTTGGATGATTCGGAAAATCGAGAAGAGAATTGGAAATTGGACATTCCGATGGCTCTCTTTAGGAGGTAGACTGGTCTTAGCGAAATCAGTGCTACAAAGCCTCCCTGTGTACTGGCTCAGTTTAGTGAATATTCCTACAACTATTTTACACAAGATTCAACATCTCATGGAAAATTTCATTTGGAGAAGAGCCAACAAATATATAGGCTTTCACCTAACCAAATGGAAAAACATTGCTAGTCCAAAGGAAAATGGTGGATGGGGTATAAGGAATATATTCTAGTTTGCACAATCTTTGGCTGCTAAATCATGCTGGAGAGGTCTATTTGGCAATAATCTGTGGAGTAGGATCCTTAACAAAAAATATTTAAAAGGAGTTGATCTGACCTCTTGGCTACACAAAGATGACTGTAAGTTCCCAGTTGCCTCTATTATCTGGAATTTTTTTATGGCTTCTATGCATATTATTAAGCGTTGGTTGGATTGGCAAATAGGATGTGGTAAGAAAGTCATTATCAAGAAATATACTTTCATAGGAGATAATGCTTCATACAAACTTTCATGTTCCTTAATTCAACACCTCAACAACCTACATAGTTATTCTTTAGCACATGTGACATTACCAAATGTACCTAGTTCTACACAAAGATGGATAGAGGCCAATCAAATTGGATTGTCAGGGGACTTGGCAACATAATGGAACAACTTCCTTTTAATATTGAAAAGAAGTGGAATTGTTCTAAAAAATTCCAATGACAAGATTGTCTGGTCATGGAACATGGCTATGGGAACAATAACTGCTAATTTAGCATATCGGTCCATTTCTACCACTGAACAAAATGACATAAATAGATGGTGGTTTAAGGCTATTTGTAAGGTTAATATTCGAAGTAAAATCACTTTCTTCATGTGGTTATGTCTGAAGGAAAGTATCATCATTGGTGCAAATTATAGGAAAAGAGGAGGCATTGGACCTATAATTTGCAGTATCTGTCTCAATGATGAGGAGACAAATTCACATCTTTTTATACATTGTGAAACCACACAATTCATATGGAAAGAAATCTTAAATTGTCTCAATATTTCAGAAGCTTGGAAGTATTCCACTTTGGAAGATAATTTGCTGTAATGGTTCACTCAATTCACAAAGATGAGACATATTCCTTTTCTGGTCATATGGGGCATCTGGAAGTACATAAATAAAATCTTATTTGAGAACTGGTGAAGACAAGACTCCAAAATAGTAACAAAAATCTTACTCACTATTAAGGAACACAAAGGGTCAGGTGAAGTAGACAAATTTGATTATATACTTAATCCGGTCTTCTTTGACGAAAATCCAATAAGATTATTTGATGGAGCAACTGTTGATAATAATTGTGGAATCAACATCTTTCTTAAAATAAATTCAGACCACTTTTATAGGGCTCACTTCGCAGGAGGTAAAGGAAACAATATGAAAGATGAAATTCTGAGACTATGGGGCCTCTTACAATTTGCTCAAAGGTTGTCCATAAGAAAAATGATGGTAGCTAGAGATTCCAAGGTGGCTATTGACTGGATTAATGAATACTCAAGTCTAAACATATTATATTTATCCACCTGGAAAGAACAAATCAAAAGCCTAAAAGAGAAATTTGAGGAAATCAAATTCATGCACGTTCATCGGAATTAACATTGTTGCAAATTCACTTTCCAAAAAAGCATTGGACAACCCCTTGGGATGGTTTTTTTAAGGAATCCATTAAAGGGAATGTAGTAAATGCGGATAACTATATGCTATTTTAAAGTCAGATACCAATGTTCATCGACATTAAATGCAAAGTTTTCCTTTACATTTTGATAGCTATATGCTATTTTAAAGTTAGATATTAATGTTCATCGACATTAGATGCAAATTTTTCCTTTGCATTTTAATAAATAAAAGTAAAGTACATGATAATATGTATAGCAAATAGACAGAAGACAATACAAACTTTTTTGAATAATTTACATATATGTTAAACTATCAAGACTTTTGAGGTGACTTCAAGAGAACACCATATTTCTCAAATTGATAGAAGACAATATAATTTTTTTTTGAATAGTTTACATATATGTTAAACTATCAATCTTTTGAGGTGACTTCAAGAGAACACCATATTTCTCAAATTGATAGCTATATGCTATTTTAAAGTAAGATATCAATGTTACACCATATTTCTCAAATTGATAGCTATATGCTATTTTAAAGTCATATCAATGTTCATCAACATTAGATGCAAAGTTTTCCTTTACATTTTGATAAGTAAAGTACATGATAATATATATAGCAAATAGACAGACAACATAAACTTTTTTTTGAATAGTTTACATATATGTTAAACTATCAAGCTTTTGAAGTTGAATAGTTTACATATATGTTAAACTATCAAGCTTTTGAGGTGACTTCAAAAGAACATCATATTTCTAAAATTGATAGCTATATGTTATTTTAAAGTCAGATATCAATGTTACACCATATTTCTCAAATTGATAGCTATATGGTATTTTAAAGTAAGATATCAATGTTACACCATATTTCTCAAATTGATAGCTATATGCTATTTTAAAGTCATATATCAATGTTCGACATTCTAAAATTGATAGCTATATGCTATTTTAAGGTCAGATATCAATGTTACACCATATTTCTCAAATTGATAGCTATATGCTATTTATATCAATGTTAACACCATATTTCTCAAATTGATAGCTATATGCTATTTTAAAGTCAGATATCAATGTTACACCATATTTCTCAAATTGATAGCTATATGTTGTTTTTAAAGTTAGATATCAATGTTCATCAACATTAGACATTAGATGCAAAGTTTTCAAATTGATAACTATATGCTATTTATATCTATTTTTAAAGTCAGATATCAATGTTCATCAACATTAGACATTAGATGCAAAGTTTTCAAATTGATAAATATATGCTATTTTTAAAGTGAGATGCTATTTATAGCTATTTTTAAAGTCAGATATCAATGTTCATCAACATTAGACATTAGATGCAAAGTTTTCAAATTGATAACTATATGCTATTTTTAAAGTGAGATCAACATTAGACATTAGATACAAAATTTTCAAATTAATAACTATTTGCTATTTTAAAAGTGAGATGTCAATGTTCATCGACATTAGAAGCAAATTTTTTCTTTACATTTTGATAAATAAAATACATGATAATATATATAGAAAATAGATAGAAGACAATATAATTTTTTTTTAATAATTTACATATATGTTAAACTATGAAAACTTTTGAGATGCAAAGTTTTCCTTTACATTTTGATAAGTA
>ML794847.1:126570-141057 GCA_009831015.1 Picea engelmannii | reverse complement strand
ATAAACATAAAGAATTAATATGTTTTAATTTTCCATTATCAAAATTTTGTAATTTTACTTTAAAATATAATACTGTAATTTTTTTTTTCCTTAGAAAAAAAGTGGAGAGACAAAATTACATTTTGCTGATATCTTTGTAGATCATAATGTAGAATACCATTAACTTCTTCATGTCTCGCAACTAAAAAGTGGAGAGACAAAATTACATTTTGCTGATATCTTTGTAGATCATAATGTAGAATACCATTAACTTCTTCATGTCTCGCAACTATTCAATGCTAGTAGAGTAGAGCTGTATTTACATCAATTTTTTTTTAACCTTCCCAAAAGTAGGTCTGAGAACAATCACTGTTTTTATACCAAAATAACACAGTGATCTTGTGGATTAGTGAGCAGTAGAGTGAGTCTGATCTTCGATGAAGGCTCTGTGGTAGAAAGCATGAACTGTATCTCCATCTGTTTATGTAAAGTGCCATTGCCCAAAAAATAGGTTGAGCCCTTCTTTGGACATCGAGTCTTCTATGGAATTCCTGTTCCTGTAGATATGTTGGATAGAGAAAAGGTCAAAAGTATCCAACAGATTGTGAGTCTCCCTCAATATAGGCTGCAATAAAATATTGTGGCAATGTTGGGTTTTTTGTGCCCAATTAATTACATTCATAGAGTCCCCAAATATTTGTAAAGATTTCAGATCATATTATTTTGCTATTTTGAGTAGTAGGAGGAGAGTCATCAGTTCAACATAGTTGTTGGTGCCTTTCCCCAGTCCCAATTTTATTTTGATAGAGTGTGTGACTGTAAGGTGAAGGTGGATTCCCCCCCACATAGTGAATTTTGTGAGGCCCCATCGAAAAATGCCTAGGTTGTGGAGTGATCTATGGTTGAGGGCTGGGGAATTTGGATTTTGGGTGCAATCCTTTCCTGGGGGAAGTGTTCCAGAATGGAGAGACTTTGGGCTGCAACAAGTTCGGGTACCGTGGCTTTTTCCTAGAAGATTTCTCTATTCCTAGACAACCAGGCTCCCCAATTTATTAGAAGAGGCAGGGATTTTAGTGATTTGTGGGAGACTTCAAGTAACCATGATTTCCAAGTAGAGTCTAGTGTTTGTCCGTTCCAAATACAACTTTTTCGTAATGAAATAGCTACGTCCCTCCAAACTTTTTTGGTGAACGAGCATGTGATGAGAATGTGGTTTATTGTTTCAGAATCCCTTTTGCATAATGAACACCAGCCTGTTCCTTCAATCTGGCATTTCCACATTTTATCCCAAGTTGGTACTTTGTTTAATAGTGTTGTCCACATGAATAGCTTGGATTTTAGAGGGAATTTAAGTTTCCAAAGCCCTTTCCATCACCAACTCAGTTCCTCCTGAATATGGTCGATGCTGAGGGTTGTGTATCCCAGTTTTGGTGTGTAAACACCATGTGGGGATTTTTTTCAAACCATCTCGTCATCCAAATCCATAAGTCTTATGTGGTCCCTATGGAGTGCAAGTAAATAGTTTTCCCACTGGATTTTTAGGTCTCCTTCCATCCCGAGGGTCTCTGCACTGTGCTAGCTTTGATGCCAAATGTTTGTGGAACCTAGATCAACAATTTGATTTAATTTGAAGAGCCCTTATGCATGTAGGTGATCCTGTAGTTCCCTTGAAAGGGAGTGGGAAAGTAAACTTCCTGGCCAAGGATCGAAGCCTATGCGAAGTTGATCATCCTTTCCAATTTTCTAGGCCAATCCGTCCCTGATTACATGAAAGGACCTGATAATTGCCTTCCATATAATGGAGTAGTTTGGAGAATTTTTGTTTTCTCGACGGATCTAGTCTTCTACCGATCCTGGGTTTATATATTTATGGGTGACCACTTGGGTCCATAAGATGTTGGTGGTGATAAGTCTCTAGCTAGATTTGGCTGCTAAGTATTTTGCAAAAATAAAGAGATTTTTCAATCCCCAACCCCCCAATGCTTTTGGCCTGGCCAGTAGATCCCATTTTTCCCAAGGGAGGGTGTAGTGGTCCTTCAATCCTGACCAAATAAACTTGAAGTAGAGTCTTCATATTTTTTATAATACACCTTTTGGGATCTAAGAGAGAGACATCCAATAGATCGGGATAGCTTCCAATACAACTTTCGTGAGGGTCAATCTTCCTTCTCTTGAGAGCCAATGAGAGCTCCAGAGAGAAAGTCATTTTTCTAATTTTGACAATAGCCAACTCGAGTCCCTTTTTTGATAGTTGTTTGCTTTGAGTTGGAAGCCAAGATATTTTATCCCTTGTTGGATTTCCTGTAGGGGGTAGGGGAAGAGTGTTTTGAAGTAATCTGTTGTAATTTCGTCAATTCCTATGATGGATAAGATAGATTTTTGTGAGTTTATTATCATTCTTGTTGCATCCCAAAAGAGTTGGAGGATTGCTTCCAGGGTCTCTGCATCTCTTGGTCTGCCACTGCTGAAAATTAGGACATCATCTACAAAGAGTAAATGTGTGATTCTAAAATATGGAGAGGTTTTTATGCCTTGGAAATCCCCCGAGTTTATGGCCGACATTAGGGCCCTGCTTAGGCCTTCTGCAGCAAGGAGAAAAAATAGAGGGGAGAGGGGGTATCCATGTCTTAGTCCTCTCCCAAAGGTGAAGAAGGGGGAGGCTGTTCCATTGAACAGGACCACAAAACTTACCGAGGATATACAAGCAATTATCAATCTGATGAAGGGTACCTCAAACCCTATGTGTGTAAGTAGTGGTCTTATAAAAGACCAGCTTACTCAGTCAAAAGCCTTAGAGAGGTCAATTTTTAGTACTACTCCTTTGGAGCGAACAGATTTTAGACTGTGTGTGCCTTCCTAAGCCACTCCGATTGCTTCATGAATCTGTCGACCATTTAGAAACCCAAATTGTTCTTTTGAGATCACTTCTGAGAGGATGGGATTGAGATGTCCGGAGATAATTTTTTCAACGATTTTGTAAATGAAATTGCAGAGTGCAATCGGTCGAAAATCTTCAAAGGATATGGGTTCATCCTTTTTTGGGATTAAAGACAAGAAGGTTGTATTGAAGGGTGGATGTATCATTCCATTCTTTCTTGTTTCTTCCACTACCTGAAGGAGATCGACACCAATTAGTTCAAAGAAGCCTAGATAGAATTCTATCAGCCAACCGTCAGGTCCTGGACTTTTGTCCCTTTGGAAGCTGCAAAGTGTTTCCTTTAGTTCAGCTTCACTGACTTCTATGTAGAGGTATCTATTGTTTTTCTCATTTACGAAGCTAGGGCCAAAGAGAGCCATCCTGACTATATCGACAATGTTAACCCTCTGATTTTCTTTGTATAATTTTTTGAAGTGATTTTTTCCCAGCTCTGCCAACCCTAAGAAGGTTGAGACAATTCTTCCTTCCTAGTCCTTCATATCCCAAATAATGCTTGTATATTTGCGTCCCTTTTCAAAGGCGTGGAAGAATTTTGTGTTTTCATCCCCTTGTTCTAGCCATATCACCTTGCTTTTTAATCTCCAAGTTTCTTCCTGATTGATCAGGATTTGTTTGTGCCATGATTCCAAGGATTTTAATCTGTCCTTGGTGGAGTCTATGAGGAAATCCCCGTCTACCTCCTAATAAATGACTTCTATTTGTTCTTCTGTGGATCGAAGTGCACTTTCCTCCCTCTTTCTTTTCCCCTTTTCCAGGGGATAGTTAGTGACTTGATTGTTCTGAGATTTTTGGCAAAGTGGACACCGGTTGGAGTTCCAAAACTGGGGTCATAAGGCCTCCAGTGTGATTGGACCAGTTCTCGAAAGCTCTCGTCTGCAATCCAGTTGGTGTTAAATTTGAAAGGGGAAGGTTTTTTTTTTCGCTCCACCCTCTAAGATGAGCCAG
The DNA here is from genome assembly GCA_009831015.1 of Picea engelmannii. Classification (NCBI taxonomy): domain Eukaryota; kingdom Viridiplantae; phylum Streptophyta; class Pinopsida; order Pinales; family Pinaceae; genus Picea; species Picea engelmannii. The sequence goes on along the minus strand of ML794847.1, from coordinate 137,195 downwards.
ACTAGGGAGTGATCTGAAATTCCTCTTTCCCCGATCCATTGCCTTACTTGAAATGCTTCCTCCATTAGTGCTTCAACAACAAGGAAACAATCAATTCATTTTTCCACTCTTTCTTCTCATGTGCGCATATTTCTCCAGGTTGGATTTAGTTTTCTAGGTGTGATATCCAAAAACCCACTGGACGACAAAAGATGTGTGATCCTAGTGGTGAGTTGATCTGGACGCATTGAGGGGCCCCAGACTTATGCCTCCCCAAGAGAGAAGTTGAGGTTGCCCCCCAAAATTAAGTTCTCGACCTTCAGGATCTTAAGACTGAGAAGTGTTTCCTAAAAGGGGATTCTGTCAAGATAGGGGCGATAGACATTTAGAATCCTGAATTATTTTCCTAGGACTTCCATAAAAATTTCAAATCCTAGACAGGAATTGAGTCTGCAAGAATTGAGGAGTTTGATTCATTTTGAGCGCTAACCTGTAGCTAGTCCACTAGATCTGCCTGCAGTGTCTAATCCCAAGAAATTCCATCCTGGAAGAAGAGAGGAAAGGACAACAAATATGGATGAGGAGTATGCCATCATTTCTTGTATTAGTACAATGCCTGGTTGTTGAGTGTTTATCAACCGTTTCAAGGCGGATTTCTTGTGGGGGCTCGCCAAACCCCTGCAATTGAGGGAGAGTAATTTCATGGGGAAACCCTCCCGGGGGTTTGTGCTGCTCTAAGTGCCCCAAAAATTGATTGTTGGCGGCCTGATACGATATATATGCATGCCTTGGATTGTTCTTTTGATAGTAGGTAGTGTGACCCCTCCCTTTTTTTGATGTACCAAAGTTAGGATCAGAGCCGAGTCCCGAGTTTTTTGCAGGGGTTCCAAGAATGGTTCTTTTCCTGAGTTGAAAGAGGATGGTGGGTTCTTATGAAGAGTCAGAGGTAGGATCTTCATAAGAAGTGGAGGAAAGTGGATCGGGGGAGGGGAGCGAGGGGGTAGGGTATCTAGGAAGGATGTTGAGGGGAGGAGAAGAGGGACAAATTTTTGGGTGGGGATATGGGGAAGAGGACTGATAGTGGGAGGGATGTCAATTTTAAGAGATTTGAAGGCTCGAAGGGGATCTCGAACAGGAAGAGGGATGGTGAAATGAAAATTTAGAAAATAATCAAGGGAGGGTAACCGTAGAATACCTATGGGAAGAAGCAAAGCTAAGTCTCGAGTCGGAGGGGGGTCCATTGTAGGTCCTACCGAGTTGTGACTATGAACGATCCCTTCGAAGTCTTCTGTGCCCATGATGTAGTTCTATCCAGAGAGTGTCGAGAGTAAGTGGAGGATGTGGAGGGGGAAGCCGTCTGAGAGGAAGAGAGTCCTTGCTGATGAAAATCCACCTCAGGGGGACGAGAGTGAGTATATGTCCATGGGTGTGGTAGTGGAGAAAGTAGAAGGATATACCCTCATAGTCGATAATTTGATCCCTGGTGCGACCCTTATCTGTAATGTTTAGTTCTTTGCGCAACCCTCCTCTGATATTTAATGAAACCAAGATGAGGGCTAGGGACATTTCTCCTGTCTCTTTGAAGGTAAAATCCGTGTCCAAGTAGAATCCCAACGCATTTACAATAGCTCAAAATACCTTCTTTGACCAGATATGGGGCGGTAGCCTAGGCAGTCGAACCCAAATGGGGAAAGAGTCGACCCACGCACTTGCTGCATCAAAGGTTGGGTCCTAGAGATTTAGTAGAACCAATGAGGAATCAATAGACCAACGACCCAAGAGGGCTCGAGTTTCTTGAGCCGCAGTGGAAAATGTGATGAGAAACCATCCCCTTGATAATTTTCGGATTTGTGGAGGGGTGGGTTGGGTCGAGCCCTAGGTTGTTCAAGCCCAAAGTTTGAGCATCTTCTCATTGAAGTGCCACCCATAGAATTTCCCAACCACATATTTTTCTGCGAGCTCCAACACCTCCACCATGGAGAGATCTTCGCCAAGAATGATATTGGAAGAGTCAGTTACAACTCCAATGACTTTGTTCCTTTTCCTGTGTCTGTTTGAAGAGGGGGGATATGGGTCTTCAATCAATACTCTGAGGAGGGATTCTTCACTTCCACCATCTTCAAAAATGTCCCAACCATTCATATTTTTTGGTGGGAGATGATTTCCTATAAAACCCACAGGAAAACCACCAAGAATCGATTCAGTTAGTAGCCTCGATCTTGCATTAGGAAAGAAACAAGAATCATAAAAGAGGGGATTGATCTGGTGTGCTTTAGGGTTTGGTAGTGTCATTGCAAACTCTTCCAGAGGTGGTCCTTCACAGTGTGAGGAGGAGGGGGGAGGAGCTGGTGGGAAGCTAGGAGGGGAGGAGGAAAGGGGAGGCCAGAAGGGAGTGAGGGTAGGAGACGAGGGACTAGAAAGGGAGAGGGGAAAGGAGCCGAGGGGGGGAGTGGAAACCAAACACTCGAAGGTAAGGAGAGGAGGATTGGTCTGTATTTCCTAGGGAGTAGCTACGAAGGGGAAATCCCTGATGGGTAGCTGCATAAGATTTGAGTCGGGTGAGTAAGGAGGAGCCAGGGAACTTGCCAAAGGTCATAGGGAGGATGAGACAGGTTTAGAGGCCGCCCAAAGTTTATTATCTTTAGAATATGCTAGATTCCCAGGGGAGACTGGTCAGGAACTACCACCTATCAGAAACTAGGGCAGAGATTCATCAGGGTCTAGGGAATAATCCACGTCATCTTCGTAGGTTTCTATAGTGTTGGTGGAGAGGTCTTTCAGAGTGGAGAAACGATCGACTGAAGGGGCAGGAAGTGGAAGCTGAGCACCGCAGGGTAGGGTTTTAGTCAGAAAGGGTAGTTCTCAGGTCGTCGTTCGGGAGGTAAACCGAGAAGGAGAGGGCATGGTTAGGGAGGGTAGGGATTGAAATTGTGGAGAAAACCATAGAGCTCCATATCCTTCTCCATAATACTGTAAAATTTATGAATTAAAATGATTAATTTAAATCATAAATAATTATGAAAAACTAAATTCAAAAGCATAATATATGTAATCCAATTTTATAATCACCAAAAAAAATTTGAAATTTTTTTATTTTATTTTTTTAAAACCATAACTGAAATTATATTAATATATACATAAAAAATTGTTTTGGTGAGGCTATAATCAATACATTTTCTATTTTGGATTTCCCCATACAAAGAACATTCTTATACATTTTTTAATTTTGGACTTCCCCATATAAAGGATACCCATATAAAGGGTATTTTTATATTTAAGTCTATATATAAAAACAGATGCACCAGAATATAGTTTCAAGTGTTTCTATAAGTTATTTGCCTAATGGCCTAATGAGCTGACCCAAAATACAATTAATTCTAAAAAAAATTCATATGGTATTAAACTTGCAGGTTTCCCTCATCTTCCTACTCCCGACTAGTACATTGGATGTTGACACCTTTGATTTCCATTGGTTCCAAATTTTGAAAGACTATATCTACCTCAATTCCTTCTCCATGAATAGATATTTGGGTTCCTTGGTTATTTTAAGTCAAAGAGAATTTCTCCATCCATTGTGAGGAAATTAGTACTTGCAACCTTCCACATTCTACTTCCAAAATATCAATCTGATACTTTTGTGAAAGCACAAGACTCGAATGATTGACACTTTGAGTGGCACATGAATGTTCCAATTCTGCTACCTTGGAGGAGAGAGCCAATATGGCACTGTTTTTGGCCTGGGTAACCTCCTCATGTCTGTCCAATACCTTCTTAATATCACAAAGGTCATCACTATCCATAAAAATCCAATTGAGCTTCCTACCAAACTTCTCAAAATATGAGAATAGAGGTCCCAACAATCTTCTTTCTAAATTGTGACAATGATGAAATTAGAGCTCCCCAATTCCTATGAAACCACAAATCGAACCTACCATGTTGTAGAAAATTAGATTAACAGAGTTAGGGGTAAGAACCCAAGCATACTTTAAAATCAAATTATTAGTAGTGCAACGTCAAAGAGACCCCATGGAATCCTTCCCTATCTGCTGCAACAAAACATCAATACAATCCATAGCACCCCAATTCCATGTACCTATGCACATATAAAACTTTGATCCTCTCTTAACTAGACCCCTAATCCACTAGGATTCCTCTATGAGACAAGAATTTGAAGAAACCGTGGTTCGAATAGTCCCAAATTGCTTAACCCTAGTAATAATTTCACATTGAAATTCCAAAAGAAAAGCTCGCAGGAGTAAATGAGCGCATGGGCTCACTTGCTCTTGTGACCCCCCCCTCCATATGCTTTCCTTGTGTGGCCCCATGGCACACCCATTGGATTAGACATGCATTGATTAACATTGTTTGGGTGGTTTGATTTTAATGTTATCCATGGACATTAAAATTTAGGGGATAGTGGCTTGGAAAAGTTCTCCATTTTCCATGATAACTCTGAGGTTTAATGAAGTGGAATATTTCCCCACACATTTGATTCACTATTTAATTATCTTCATATGTGGAAGAGCTCAACCATGACCTATTATATTTGCACAATGATGCTTTGAAACTTGATACCTCCATGATTAAATCAATTTATGACTTCCCTGATAATGAGCATTGAGTCCCCAAAAGCTAACAAATCTTTGATTCCTAATTTTATAGCTATAACAAATTCTTAAATCCTTCTCTATAAAAAAAAAATATTAGGTTTATATCTTATAATTTCACACTTTCCATTTCAAGGTTGCCGGAAAAAGGGATACAAGTATTGTTAATGAATATTGTTTCCATTTATCAAATTCTATCAATAAAATATTTGAAAGTCAATGGAATAAACCAATTCTCATTAAATAATATTTAGTAATAAGGAAAGGGTATAAGTATTATTAATGAATATTGTTTCCATATCAAACTCTATCAATAAAATATTTGAAAGTCAATGGAATAAACCAATTCTCATTAAATAGGATTTAGTCATAAGTAAAGGATAATGAAAGAAATTAAGGTTTTAGGATAACAAATTATTTAGAAATGCTGCAAGTAGATTCATTCTAAGATGGCATTTTCTATAGAAGTTTTTACTTACTTTTAATAATAATGATATCCATTTATGACTTAGATGAAATTAAATAATAAAATGAAATATGATATCATGAAACCAAGTATTATGAAACTAAAAATTATTAAAATTATAATAAAATAATTAATTAAATTAATTATTAAAATGAAATGTTCAAATACACTATAATATTAAAAATAATAAAATAAAAATATTTATCTAACAAAATTGAAATTGAAATTTAATTTACTTTATAATTTAAAAATTTGTAAATAATAAAAAACAAAATTTTGATATAGAGTAATTAACTTTAATGTGCCTAAAGTGAATATATTGTACATGTAATAAAACTCATGTAATGAAAAATATTAACAACATTTCATGTAATGAAAAATATTAACAACATTTACAAATATATGTGCATTTAAAAGATTGCTTATAATTAAGTAGAATATATATATATATATATATANAATGGAAGGTGTAAATGCAATTAATTAAATGTAGTATTAAAACTTTTTTTACTTGGCTAAGATATCATCTTCTTTGGATGTAAGGAAAGAGGTTAACAACCAAAAACCCAGAGGCATCTCGCAGGAGTGAAAACCTGCCCCCTTACGAACCATCAACGAGTTATTTCAAGTGGCATGGTTTTCCTTGAATAACGATGATGAGTCAGTTTGCATTCATGGATAACAACCAATAATGGTTGTCCCCACTGCTGGTTTGACATTCCGAGTTATGATAGGTTTTCCCACTTGGTAAAAAAATAATTAAATGTAGTCCCCGTTACGTAGAGGGTGTAAAGGAAGGGTGTTAAGGTAAGGCAAGACATCTACCCTTTTAAGTCACACATGGCAAGGAATAGGAATGATGTAGGCACATGTGATGAAGGAGGGAAGGATGAGGTATGTTACTTGAACTTATCCTCTTTTTTCATTGAACAAGTTACCATTTATTTCACTCCTTACAAGCATGACAGTTTTGCATCGATAAAGGATTGATAACTCAAGTATTCTATTTTAGACATGAATATGAAGAGAGATTATGCAAAGGATTCACAAGAAAGGTATGTCTTTGAGATCCATGGTTTGTGTTTCATGTTTATTCTTCTTTCAACTTTAGGCAGCACCAAGACCTTATATAGCTTAGACTAGAGAAACATTGTGCTAGAATTTCCTACAATACCTTCAAGAGTCATCTTCCTATATAGTTTGGGATCTTCTTGTGGGAGAGGTAAGGTAGGTGTCTTGTTCATAGAAAAATAGAAATACAAATGAATCGTTGTTTACATTGAATGGGGGTAGGTCATGGTTTTTTCTATAGAAGGAAACCGACTTTTTTTTAACTCGGGTTGAAAAACTCAAATATAAGATAGGTTATGAAGGAATTGAGATAGGGGTTCAAGTTTCATTCCAGTCCTCTACTCACAATATTGGGAGGGAAAAAAACAATTTCCAAGTATGAATGGTCATCATGATTAAAGGAAGTAACCAGTGGGGGAAAACAAAATAAGAACAGTCAAATAAGGTAGGCCTAGGTCATGCAAGAACCTCGGAAAAGAAAATTCCTACAACAAGACAACTAAAGTTGAAATAGAGGCCAAGAAAGCTACTTTGAGGTATCACAAGAGGCTCCCACCTTACATTAAGGTGAAGGTAGAAAAAATTCAAAAGAACGTAACAAAGAGATAAGGCAATACCTCATCTAAGGAAATAGATGTTGATATCATGGAATGGATACCAAATACAAACTTGACCTTGACTATCAAACCAAATCCATCATTTCCTAAGTAATTAAAGAAAAAAGTAGTTAGCAGAAATCCATTATTGATAAATTGGATTTTTAGACCATAAATATGAGGCTTTAGTTAAACCACTTTGAGATATGGAAGAAAAGGGGTACAAGCAAAATCAATAGGATCAAACCTCAGTCATAGATACCCCTATAAACACTAACCTAACCTTCATATATGTAGACTCAAATTCTAAAGTCGAGGAATACGTGCCACATTGTTTGATCTCAATTCTCTTTCTTATTTTTATTTTATGTTAAATTTCAAGAGAAGTATATAACCTATGTTTTGAAAATTAGAACAAAGTGTCAACTTAGTCTGCTCAGGATAGACCAATTGATTGGGATTCATGGTGTTAATTCCACCCACCTCAATTTGAATCCCTAGATATCCTAGCCCACATGATGGAGGGCTTTGCGTGAAAAAATTAAGGGTTATAGTGGAAACTTGGGAGTTTTGACCCTATGTCGATTGGATGAGATTTTGTCTAATTATCGATTCCCCCAACCGATTCATGCAAAAAAAAATGTGCACAACCTACATTTACTAAGTGATAGAATTATTTCTATGCTAAGAAATATAATTCTTTTTCAAGAATTATCATTCTTTCTTAGGTCCATATAAATTAACACAAAATTAGCATGAGTAATGAAATCATTATAAAGATAACTCTACAATATTTTAGAGAAAATACCCTCCAAAATACAACTTAAGTTTCAATCAAAATAATTCACTTTTCAATTTCTTATTTTTTTGCACTTTTTTTTATTTAGTGGGAAATTTGTGTGGTAAGGTGTCACTTTTTATTTACAACCATGGAAACATCCATAACAACATCTATATTTGTCACCATTGAAACATCCATGATAACTCTATTGAAACCAAACAAATGTTTGAAAAAATTCCTGACATGTTCATTAAAGCATCCTAACATGTTCATTAAAGCATCATTTAGAATGTCTAAATTAGAGTCTCTCACTATATCTACATCTTCAAAGTCTTCCAAGTTAGATTCTAATTAAACAACCATTTTTAGGTGATTTTTTAGATGTTACTTTAGTTTCATATGCGTTAAAAACTTGATTCTTTGAAAGTTTGAGGCTTTGGTAACAATCAACAATCCCATGATTATTGTGATATTCAACAAACGGATCAAAAAGAGCATCATGTCACAACGTGGGATTTGAACCTGGGTGAGGAGGGTAACATTTTTTTCGCAACCATTCAAATTAAACCCACTTAACAATATTCATGTTTTAATAAATATTGGTTAATATTGAATAATCTCTTTCATATTATTATAATTATATTTGACTATCTAAATTTATATATAAATATTCAACTGAATACATAAAGAAACAAGGCTGCGTGATAGCGTAGTCCTTCTCGGGTTGAATTGGGATAGGAAAAAGTAGCAGAGGCAGATGGAAACTACAAGGGAGATGTGGCAAGAAACATGAAGCACAAGTGATATCCATGCAGTAAATGACACGTGGCCTCTAGAGCTCCATTTATTTTTTGAAAGTATATAACAAAATACAATTTGTGCATAGTGGAAGATAAAAATTTATGACGACAGAAATATGAAAGGAGATAAAAAAGCAGTTTAGTTTGAAATATATTAAATAAGTTACAAGTTCCTGGAAATTTAAATGCATTTGTCATATAGACTAATGAAAGATAAAAATGTATCAGGACATAAATATAAAATGAGATAAAAAAACAGTTTTATTCAAAATATATCAAAAAATAAAAGTCTGTTACATATTCATGGAAATTTCAATGCATTTGTCATATAGACTGGGATTGGGGCTCCCGCAGACCATAAGAGAAATATGTACAAGAAACAAGCCTGTAGAAAGAAGAAGTGGGCGACGGTAGAGTGCAATACCTGGAAAAAAATAAATTGAAAGGTATCAGTCTTTGGATAGACATTTCTATTTAAAAAATTGGAATAATTGGGTTGATAAACAAAGTAGGATGCGATCAGTAGAATTACAATGATGGTACATATGGCCCCTTTTTCTATTTGCTTGCGGATGCCTTTTCAATGATTTCGTCGACGACTGCTGGAATCATGGAAACTGCCTATTGCCTTTCGTCGATGGCCTGCTTCAATTCCCTTTCAAGCCATTCTTCAATGTAGCTTCTCATTGGGGCAATGCTGATCTCATTCTAGATTTTTATGTTGAAAAGTTCGTTTTCTAATTCCCTGAAATCGATAGAAAGATTACGCAGAGCCTGATAAATTTCCTCATTCTGTACTGAATAGTTGACTAGCCATTCGTCGACGCCATCTTGACCATATTCAAGGATGCTATAAAATTTTTCCAAAGACAACACCTTAAACATATCAACATGTTTATCAAAGTCTTGCCTAGTTAAGGGAAATGAGTTGACGGTTAAGTTTGGGTCTTGGAAGTTGTTGGTCCTTTCGGCTAAGTTTATTCTGGATAACCTTGTGAATAATTTTTCTTTCTTTGATATGTCTTGTTCACATGACTAAACAATGAGATGCATGTTCTTCACTTTTTCTTTCCAGTGTGCATTTAATTGACCGATCCGGTTTTTGCATGGAAGATCTTGTTGTCTTCTTCTTGTTTCTATCATGTTGCTGACAATGGTGCCAAAAGGAAGGATCGTGTTTAAATAGAAATGTTCTTCATATTTTAACTCTGCCTGCAAATTTTTGAGCAAATTATGTGCCCTGATTCCAAGGGAAGTCATGGTTTGTGATGTTTCCCATGCCTCAGTAACCAGTTCCATTATTTTATTGATATTATTCTCCACATATCCTCTACAAGATGTGAGTAGGCCAGAGGATCCTTTTAACTTGGCTGTAGGGGTGGCAGACATGGCTATTGCCAAAGGATTGGAAAAAAATGGCATAGGAATCAAAGCCTCTTCCAATTCCTTGACCCGGTCCTTCTGTAGGGACCAAATTTAATTAAGTCTAATAAAATTCATAAATTGAAACATATAAGATTACTTCTAGGCAGAAAGGCTAAGTAATTTATTTCATTCAGCATATAACCAGGTTAAATTAATTAATGAACAACAATCTAGTGAATTACATAATAGAATAAAAATACCTCTGGCTGATGCTAATTCTCGCTGATCTGGTTGTCTTTTCCCTGCTGCTTTGCCCAGCCTAATGCACTGACCAAAACCTGCCCCAAAACCGACTAACCACCCAACCAGCTAGGAGCAGCCTGTCCATCTCCCTAGCTCTAGGATACCGTAAGGAATCTTGGCCCCCGTGCCCAAAACCCCCAGCAACCTGGTGCCCCCTACAATGGTTCACCAAAACTATATAACCCAACCCCTCAAAACCAGAAGATGTCCAACATAAATACCAACCTCAAAAATACAGACCTCCTGCCAATAATACTCCTTCCCCCAATTTTCATAATCCTCCTCCCCTAGGACTCTTCCCCGTCATATCTCCCCCTTCACCGACTCTCCTCCCCTCCATTAATTACCTTATCCCCTCCTTTATTATCTTATCCTTTCCTTTATTATCTTATCCTTAACTTGTCATACATAAAGTTTCATAAGGATTAAATTAAAGTTATTAAGCCCCTTAATTTATTACCCAAATCATTGAATGTGTTATGTAATTAATTAATTAATTAATTAATCAATCAACAGTTATAAACAATTAATTAATAAATAAACAATTAATTAATATTATTAATACTAATCATTGTTTAACTAAAACCATATTAGGACAATTAATTATCTAATTAATTTTACTTAATAATCCCTATGCATCTATTTAACCAGGGTTGT
>ML794847.1:104394-118883 GCA_009831015.1 Picea engelmannii | reverse complement strand
GATAAGCAACGAGTCCAATTTTCTCTTGGATTCTGAATGGTCCTATAAATCGAGGTGACAACTTTGTCCCCTTATTGAACCATATAGTACTCTTATTAGGCCTGATACGAATGAAAACATGGTCTCCCACTTCATAACTTCGGTCGGTCCTGTGTGCATCTGCATAACTTTTCTGCCTATCCTGTGCTTCCTTTAGTCTCTGCCTAATCTGAATCACCTGTTCCTCCATCTCTTGAATCAATTCTAGCCCAACTGTTACTCGGTCTTCTAGTCTATCGCAACTCAACGACGTTCTGCATGGTCTTCCATACAGAGCTTCGTAGGGTGGCATTCCGATGGAGCTATGAAAACTGTTATTGTAGGCAAACTCTACCAAAGGTAGGTACTTCTCCCANTGGGTTTGATTATCCATGACATACATCCTGAGCATGTCTTCCATGACTTGATTTACTCTCTCGGTTTGCCCATATATTTCAGGATGATAAGTTGTGCTTAAGTTCAACTGAGTCCCCAACGCTGACTGCAAACTCGTCCAAAACCTAGAAGTGAATCTGGAGTCCCTATCTGAAATGATCTTCTTAGGTATCCCGTGCAAATGGATAACCTCACTTACAAACACACGTGCCACATTAGTGACATCGTAAGTGTCTCTAACCAGAATAAAATGAGCACTCTTGGTTAACTTATCAACTATCACAAGAATGACATTGTGTCTATGAGATGTGAACGACAACCCCACAACAAAATCCATAGATATGACTTCCCACTTCGACATAGGAACATCATGTGGTTGTAGGAGGCCTGCCGGGTGATGATGGTCATCTTTCACTTGTTAACACTCTAGGAACTTGGTGATGAAATGGACTATATCGTGCTTCATGCCTACCCAGAAGAAGAGCTTCCTCATGTCTACGTACATCTTCTTCATACCCGGATGCGCACAATAAAGTGATCTATGGGATTCCTTCAGTATGATGCTTCAAATATCCCCATTTTCAGGGATGTACATCCTTCCTTGATATCTTAACAGTCCGTTTGCTTCCATACTATATCCTTCATACTTTGGATCTAATTGCCTCCCACTCTGTAGGTTTGAAGTAACTTTTAAATACCAACTGTCTCCTTGGAGTTGCGTCAACACACGTTGCCTCAGATTGACCTTTAAGGGTACCAAGGAGAAGACACATGGTCTCGTACTCAAGGCATATGCGACCACATTTTCCTTTCCCTTGATGTATGAAATACCAAAATCGTATTCACTCATAAACTCACTCCATCGCCTTTTCCTGGCATTCAGATCCCTTTGAGTGAAGAGGTGTTTTAAAATTTGATGGTCCATTTTGAGCTCAAAGTTTCACCCCACAAGACAGTGCCTCCAAAGTTTCAAAGATAGCATTACAACTACCAACTCTAAATCATGAGTAGTGTAAATATCTTTGTGTTTCTTCAACTTCCTTGACGCATAAGCTATCACTCCTCCATATTGCATTAGCGCGACCCCCAACCCTTGCTTCGAGGCATCCGTGCAGACTGTGAAGTCCTTTTCCATATCCGATACTCATAGAATTGGCACACTAGTTAGTAACCTCTTAAGCTCGATGAATGCACTATCACCTTCTTCTGTCCAGTCGTACCTGACCCCCTTGTGCTGCAAAGTGGTGATGGGTTTCACTATTTTTGAGAATCCCTCCACAAATCTCCAATAATAACCTGCTAGCCCCATGAAGCTTCTCACCTCATGGGAATTTTTCGGCACTGGCCACTCCATAATGGCCTTTACCTTTTCTAGGTCCACAGAGATTCCTTCACCAGAAATGATATGACCTAAATAGTGGATCTCTTTCAGATATTTCCTTCGGAACCTCTCCTCGAAAAGTTCCCAAGATGCGGTGTCTGGGTTAAGATGCAGTTGTCTTTCCAGGTTGCCCCACTAGTTCAAGGTGCTGTCTCTTAACTGAAAAATCGCTATCTTCGCCTTTGAGGTGGATGCATAGTCCCTTAAGGAAAAACACCTTGTCATGGCTTCCAACCATGCTTCCGCGCGTTCACTGGCATGACCCCCAACAAAATTTGGAAGTTTGATCTTTTGCAGTTCTCTAGTGAAGTCTTTGGGTGGAGGTCCTCCCCCTGAATCCCTTGACGCTTCTGGATTACCCATTCCATATGGTGGGGGTTCCAATTCGATCCCTGTTGGTTGTCGCCCTTTTAAAGTCTCATTTATGGCCTCCAATGAGCGCAACATGAGAGCTAGTTCCGACGATGGTGGTGGCGGCACTAGCGGTGTTGGCGGTGCCTGCGACGATGCTCCTCTACCTCGATTTCCTCGATTCACAACCATCCTGTATGATTTAACCTGCGCCAACCAAAGTTGTCAGGGTGAGTTCAAGGACGTTTCAAATTTGCGCAACTTAAACTAGAAAACAGGGTTAGGCGTAAGTTTTTTTTTTCTTTACTTGTTTGTAAACAGACGCTACTCTCTTTAGGGGATTAGCTAGGTTAGGGATAAAGCGTCTAAGCTTGATTTCTTCACCTAAGAAAACTATTGAATCCTTCGTCTGGTAGCTACGCTAGCACTGTACCCCACCCTCTAATTACTCTAACTTACCCTCCTAGCGCGCATGAAGCCTCCTCCTGCTTATCTTGGTCTAAGTCCGTATACTTTGCGTTTACAACTAATTAAGGTGGCTTCCAACCCAATGCTGATTAATTATTAAAAACTAATAATCTAGACTAAATTTAATCAACAAAGCCTAAGTTTCAGTCGCCTTAATCAACGCATTTAGTTAATCCATAAATTTTAATATTATTATTAGTATTAATTAATTAATTGCTAATTTAATTAATCCTTCTATTTAAATTTTTTTTTTCGAGGTACAACGTGTGGTGCATTGGTATGGAGGGTTATGTGAAAACTTTGAATGGGGGAAATCACAAGTTCAAATCCCATTGACTACCCCAAATATTTCATTTTTTTTTGTTATGTATATATATATATATATATATAATTTTATTTTTTATTTATAAATAAAAATAATAAAAATAAACAATTTAACAAATAATATATATAAATATTTTATGATAATCTATAATAAAAAAATAAAAAAATAAAAATAAAAAAAAATTAACTAAAATAAAAGAAAATATAAATTCCGTAAATAATTTAAAGACAATTTCTTTTTAAATAACTAAAGGGTAGGCACGCATGAAGCCCACGTGCCGCCCTCGTTTCCTCTAGCTCTTCATACCTAAACCCTAAACTGTCCCTTAACCCTAAATTGTCTTTTCCCCCACTCATTTTCTTCTTGCGAGGTCTGGGTCGGCCGCCATGGCCTTCTCTCACGACTTCTCATCCTCGTGGTCTGGGTGGATGGTTTCTGGCTGGAGGAGGTGCTACGCTAGTGCATGGCACCTGCATGAGCTTTCCTCCTTCGGGGCCGTTCGCTTGGGTGATTTTGTCCATGTATATGCTTTTATATGCACTATTTTCTCTAAAAAGAATATTGTAGGCTGTTATATGCAGTGGTTCTTCAATATTTGTTCTAAAAATATATCACAGGCTTGTTATACTAAGTGGCTCTTCAATATTTTCTCTAAAAAAAAAACAAATGCAGTGGTTCTTCTGTATTTTCTCTAAAAAGCGATATTGCAGGCTGTTATTTGCAGTGGTTCTTCTTTATTTTAATTAAAAACCAATAGTGTAGGCTATTATATGCAGTGGTTCTTCTATTTTTATCTAGATGTTTTGTTTTGCAACTTACATTCATTTTTCTGGCATTGGTTGGAAAATGACCAAATGCTGGAATTGAATAAATGTTGGACAAAAGTTCTAAACTTTTATGGTAGCTGCCATAAAATAGTCTTGGAAAATAGTACTTTTCCAGAACCTTGGAAAAATCATCCTAATCTGAACACATTATGAACGAGATGGACGAATGACAATTTGTTTCCAATAGTGGAAGTACAAAGATTTTGGAGCTTTTTGAGCAACAGTAGATGCATTATGCATGGCTGTGATTTGTCTTTATATGGACATTGGACATGTAGTGCACTCCATATTGCCCTCATGGGCTCCTCCTCCATGTGGCTTTGCACTTGGGCACTAGTTTTTTTTTGTTTTTTGTTTATTAATAATTTTTTGTTTTTTGCTTTCTGTTTGTGTAGCTCGCAGCTCCTCGACTGTGGTTGGGTGTTGAGTTCGAGCTGTGTGTTAAATGCCGGACGCGTGGTGCAAGAAATAGGCCTGTGGGATCCTTCGTGGCTTGGCCTTTCACATACTGTGACTAAAGACATGATTCGTGAGATATTCTCGTCCTGTGGTGAGGTTCTAGAGATACGCATGATGAAAGACCAGAATGGAGCTTCAAAGGGATATTGTTTTGTTCACTTTGCTACGAAATAAGCTGCCATGAAAGCTCAACAGGAAAAGAGTAACTTAACATTGCAAGGAAAAAATATGGGTGTGGCTTTGTCCTCAGATAAGGATACTCTCTTTCTAGGGAATCTTTGCAAGGATTGGGTTTCCAAAGCTTGTGGAATCAATCGGTTTGCTCCAACGGCCCAAAACCAACTAAATATTTAAACCTGATCAGGCCTACGTTTGAATCCTTTGCCCTATTCTAGATTTCAAACCCTTGCACGTCCTGAAATCTTGAGCACCAAGGGAGCCGGAAACAACCGTTGGAAACCAACAGGAGAGGCGACGCAGAAAAAAGAGAAAAACATGGCAGAAGCAGACGATGTGGAAGCCCGTCTACATGCAGTTAGAGAGTACAAGAAGTTGTATTTGTAGTGCTTGGCATGCCTCCAAATACTGGAGAATCCATTCCAGACAAGAAGAAACATAACCGGGGGTTTGCTTTTTCCCACTTTGCATCACATGTGGTAAGAGAATTTTGAGCTGTACAATAGTTCCTGATTAGAGTGTTTGGTGGAATAATACTACATTTGAATATAGGGTTGCTGGCGCTTTGGTTTGATCTTTAATATATTGTAAAGTAATTTTCCATTGAACTTTGTCTCTTTTGCATTGAGAATTTGAAGCCTACTTGAGAAATGTCAGTTTGTCATAATCTGGTGAATCCCAAACATGCTTAATGATTGGTTTGAAGCTTTGATGAACTTCTTTTCATACCAATGTTAATAAAATTTACCTCAAGTCCTACATATCTATTTTTATATGTTTACTAGAAATGTTTATTGCTTAAGCCTGACATAATTGACACACACACACATATATATATATATATTTTGGTTTTTATTATTTGTTTGTTTATTTGAACTAGTGTTAAAATTCATTTAACACTCACAATATGTATAATATTATACTATTTTCATTTTTAAAGTGCATATTGTTTATATATATGTCTGTATATATAATGATAAAAAAATTGTGTGCTTGTCTTGCAAGTTAGGTGGAGGTGGAGGTGGAGCTTGGACCAGATTTATCTAATTAAGGGTTCCAGGGCCCCTGGACTGCTAGATTAATCTAATTTCTGGGTGGGTATAGTTCCATTCCTAATTTGGGTAGGTGGGTAGGTAGGCCCTTAAGGCTCCAGTGCTTCAAACTGAAGCTCTGATACCATATGTAGGGACCAAATTTAATTAAGTCTAATAAAATTCATAAATTGAAATAGATAAGATTACTTCTAGGAAAAAATTCTAACTAATTTCTTTCATTCAACATATAAGCAGGTTAAATTAATTAATGAACAACAATCTAGTGAATTACATAATAGAATAAGAATTACATAACAGAATAAAAATACCTTTGCCTAATGCTAATTCCCACTGATCTGGTTGTCCTTTCCCTGCTGCTTTGCCCAGCCTAATGCACTGACCAAACCTGCCCAAAAACCAACTAACCACCCAGCCAACTAGGAGCAGCCTTTCTGGCTCCCTAGCTCCAGGATACCGTAAGGAATCCTAGCCCCCGTGCCCAAAACCCCCAACAACCCAGTGCCCCCTGCAATGGTTCACCAAAACTCCAAAACCCAACCCCTAAAAACCAGAAGATGTCCAACAAAAATACCGACCTCAGAAATACAGACCTCCTACCAATAATGCTCCTTCCCCCAATTTTCATAATCCTCCTCCCCTAGAACTCTTCCCCGTCATATCTCCCCCTTCACCGACTCTCCTCCCCTCCATTAATTACCTTATCCCCTCCTTTATTATCTTATCATTTCCTTTATTATCTTATCCTTCACCTGTCATATGTAAAGTTTCATAAGGATTAAATTAAAGTTATTAAGCCCCTTAATTTATTACCCAAATCATTGAATATGTTATGTAATTAATTAATTAATTAATCAATCAACAGTTATAAACAATTAATTAATAAATAAATAAATAAATAAATAATTAATATTATTAATACTAATCATTGTTTAACTAAAACCATATTAGGACAATTAATTATCTAATTAATTTTACTTAATAATCCCTATGCATCTATTTAACCAGGGTTGTTACACCTTCAGTCTGGCATTCTCGGCCTCGATGCCTCCAATGGAATCATGAAGTGAATCTCCACTCATTATGTGAAGTTGTCAAATTTGGGATGACCACATGTTCGCAAGGTTAACCTCTGAACGAGATTTTCCTTTCTTATTTTTTACATTTTTTTTTCAATAATCAATTTTTTGGACTGGTTGTCAAAAACAATGCTCTGGAACATGGAGGATTCATCTTCGTCAAAATTTTCGGTATCAGATATGTCCACTGGATGACTATACTGGATAGCATCTCCAGAATGATCAAGGTAGAGGAGTACGCTATCTAGATCAGGCTCAAGTTCCATGTTCTCACTCTGAATTCCAAGCTCTTCCGCCTATCCCACATTTTTTTCTCTTATTGTCTACTGGAATCTTGTGAGAACTATCAATTTTAAAGTGAGGAGGGCCGTTATCTCCTCCTCCATTTGAATAACTCTAAGTTGCTTTGTTGATGTGGTGGGCCATTGGAGCGATGCTCCGAGATGTCGTGCTTATGGGAGTGCTATTCACTGATTGAACACTCTTGTCACCGGGGAAGTTTCCCTGTTGCCTGTACAATTTAGTGCTGCTTTGCAGTGTGTCTAGGTCGCTGGCATTAGAAGTAGGAGAGTTTCCACCAGTGTCTCTATTTTCGGTCGGGTGTTTTTTGAAAAAAAAATTGCCGAAGCCAAGTGTTTGTAAATGTTGTAGAATTTTTTTATTGGGGTCAAACCCTCTTAGGATTTCAACATATCTCAGGTTCAAGTTGCTAGAATGTGCTGCAAATTCGTCAATTTTGTTGACGTTCTTCAACACAAAGTCCTCGACTTTCCAAGGAAGAGGATTGAATTGTTTTTTTCTCTTCTCTTGGAATAGATGCGACCAATAGTTGTATTGTTGTGTTACTTCTGTAACAAACATTCTGTCCGTAATATGACATGGAAGGAGAGCAAGTTTTTCCCTGGAGCCAAAAATCCTTATCACAGTGTAATTATCCAAATGTTCAAGTGTCCCCTTCCTATCCAAAAATTGGTTTCCAGTTTAGATATGTAGGGAGCATATTATCCTAACAAATTTTTTTTGAAAACATACACGAAGCCATTAAAAAACTCATAAAAATAGTGGGAGGCCTTGTGCTTGCATAAGGCCTCATACCAGAATGTTACTGGGTCGAATTCCCAATTGAAATTCTTGGACAAACATAGTTCTGTAAATTGGCAGCAATGTGCTATCACAAAAACTAAGTAGGATGACATATACAATTTATTTTCCCTCTTGAAGCTTGACAATTGGGAACATATTTCATGGGAAATTAACTTGCCCCAATAAAAAATGGCTTGTTCCTTGACTGTGAAATACAAAATATAAAGAACCATCCAAGAAATAGTTGCTATGGACTCTTGTCCTTTTATTCTTGTAAACAACCAAGAAATTTCACATAATGGATTTCTAAATGAACTAACCTGTAAGATTGTGCTATATTCAGGAAATACAATTGTGTCTTCCAATAAATGGGGCAAGAGGTCCAACTCGTTATTATGGTTTTCTAGGAACTGTTTGGAATCTTCTCCTTTGAACGTCGATGTTGGCTCCAACAATCTTAACATCTGGCAGAATACCTGAGGTGACAAAGTAATAGAAGAGCGGTCCCGCAGTGGAATGATTCTTTTGTCTGAAATAAATTTATCGAAGCACCAAGAGACCAGCGCCTTACAATCAAAAAATTTAGGGACATAGCCTGCACGAGCAATCCCAGAGGTCCAAGTTACTTCATTTTGGGCTACAGGGGTTGAGTAATAAGAATATGCCTTGGACCACTGGAACTTCCGATCCTCACACCCAAAGATGTTCACTGTATCTCCATAGAACTGTTGTCAAGCTGATGCCATAGGTTTATGAGAATGTTGGTTTTCTCCAAACGATGGTTGAAATGAACAGTTGGAGCCAATAATATAAATATCCGCAAAATATTGGTTAAATGCTTATGAATGGGAAAGTTCCTCGAGCCTTTCGTTGATTAATGACAATCTATATGGGTGGTGCATGATGAACTGTTAGCAGTAAAGCTAACTTATTTCATATTTAGAAGTGCGAAGGTGGCGGGTATGATGCAGAGCAATTAAGGATTGGAGGTTTCATGAACGTGCCAAGCTGACGACGTGCGGACGACATTTCATGATTTTGAAATCAACACTCGGAAGGGATAATATAACCCTCCACAAATATTTGTTTAATGCATATTAATAGGAGATCTCCTTGAGCCTTTCGCCCATCAATGACAATCTATATGGTTCCTGCATGATGAGATGTTAGAATTAAATGTCACTAATTTCATATTTAGAAACAAGATATATATATATATATATAAACATTTTTTTTTTTATTATAAACAAGTGCGAAGGTCATAGAGACGGGGGAGAAAAAGGAATGAATGGAAAGGTCTGAAAAGTGGTCAGACGAGATTCAAAATAGGGTTATGGGGGATACTCAGGAGAGGCGAGTGTCCCATGGTCAAATTTTATGTATCATTATTTTTGATTGCAAAACGTGTAAAACGGAAGAGAGCATGATGGGGAAGTTCAACGACCGGTTTGTATATTTACGAAATTTTGGGAAAGTGGCTAAGTATGAAATAGGGAAATGATCAGTCAGACTCATTTTCAAAGTCGAATATTGAAAATTTCATGAATGGACCAACCTGACTACGCGCAACTGACATTCCATGATGTTTGAAATTAACACTCGGAAGGGATAATATAACCATCCATAAATTTTGGTTTTATGCGTATTAATGGGATATTTCATCAAATATTGGTTTAGCATTAACGCTTTCTAATTTCATACTTAGAAATAAGATCTTATATATAATTTCTAATTGTTAATTGAAAAAGGGCGCGGGCATAGGAAACAACGATTAGGAATTTGATATTTCTTGAACCCACCAACCGGACGATCCACATAAGAAATTCGAAGAAATGGCGAAGTATGGAAAGTGAATGGACGTGCTTCAAAATGGGGTGACAATAGTTCCATAGGAGAAGTGAGGACCCGATGGTCAAATTCTATGTCTCAAAAGTTTTCATTGCAAAATGTACTATATATATTTATAAACATTTTTTTATTATAGACAAGTGCGAAGGTCATGGAGATGAGGGAGAGAAAGGAATGAATGGAAAGGTCTGAAAAGTGGTCAGACGAGATTCAAAATAGGGTTATGGGGGATACTCAGGAGAGGAGAGTGTCCCATGATCAAATTTTATGTATCGGAAATTTTGACTGCAAAACGTGTAAAACGGAAGACAACATGATTGGGTAGTTCAGTCGCCGGTTTGTATATTTGCGGAATTCCAGGAAAGTGGCTAAGTATGGAATAGGGAAACAGTCAGTCAGACTTGTTTTTAGAATTGAGGATTGAATATTTCATGAATGGACCAACCCGATGACGCACACATGAAATTCCATGATGTTTGAAATTAATAGTCGGAAGGGATAATATAACCATCCAAAATTTTTGGTTTTATCGTATTAATGGGATATTTCCTCAAATCTTGGTTTGTCATTAATGCTTGCTAATTGCATACTTAGAAATAATATATTACATATAATTAGTAATTGCTAATTGAAAAAGGTCGCGGTCACATGAAACAACGATTAGGAATTGGATATTTCTTGAACCCACCAACCCGATGATCCGCAAAAAAAATTCGAAGAAATGGCGAAGTATGGAAAGCAGACAAACGTGCTTCAAAATGGGGTGAAAATAGTTCCATAGAAGACGTGAAGACTTGACAGTTAAATTGTATGTCTCAGAATTTTTCAGTGCAAAATGTGTACCACGAAAGAGGGCATGATATATAGACTGTAATACGAAAGATGGTATGATCAGAGTCCGGTTGTAAATTTGAATATAGTGGAAGTCACAGTACTATTCGCAGGTCATGGAAAAACAGAAGTCCAATCTACAACCAGCCTACCGGGAATCTGCAGTTGAAGAAGTGACTGGGTATGGAATGGGGAAGCGGTCGGTCGGTATCGCGATATAAGAGAACAAGTGAAAATGTGAACCCGCAAGTCCGCCTACCCGCGCAACTAGACATTTTTGAAAAAATGAATAAGTGATGAGAAAGATAAAGTTCAGGGAAAAGAGAAACAAATATTTGGCTAAGCATAGGATATGGAAAATAAGGGCTAATATATTCACATCTGTAATAGATATCCCATTTCCTGCCAATATATATATACTTGGAAATAAGTGAGAAGGTGGCAGGCACAAAAAACAACAGCTAGGAATACGATCCACGAAAGAAATTGCAAGAAATGGTCATGGAAAGCAGTTAGACGGGTTTCAAAATAGGTTGACAAGGATTTCCGAGGAAACATGAGGCCCAGAGGGTCAAATTGTATTGATTGAAACTTTTGAGTGCATACTGTGTAACACAAAAGAGGGGCTGATGTAGGAAAAATGACCAAGTGACGAGAAAGATAAAGTACAGGGAAAAGAGAAATGAGAATTTGGTTAAGTATAAAAGATGAAAAAGAAGGGCTAATATATTCACATATGTAATAGATATTCCATTTCTTGGAAATATCTTTTGTGCATGTTTATGGAGAACTTATATACTTATTGCATATACTTGGAAAGAAGTGCATAGGTGGCGGGCACAAAAAATAGCGACTAGGAATTGTAAATTTCTAAACCCGCCAACCTGACGATCCATGAAAGAGATTGCAAGAAATGTCCATGGAAAGCGGGCATAGGTGCATCAAAATAGGCTGACAAGGGTCCTGGAGGAGACATGAGGGCCTGGCGGTCAAATTGTATTTATCAAAAATTTTAGTGCATACTGTGTAACATGGAAGAGGGCTGATGTAGAAGTCCGGAAGTCAATTTATATATCTTGGANTTGTAGGTCAAGGAACACTGGAAGTGTAGTTTGTATGTATGGGAATCTGCAAGCGAAAAAAGTCAGGTAATTATGGAACTGGAGGCGCGAAATAGATTCTAAGAAATGGAGAAATATGGAAAGCGAACACAGGGTTTCAAAACAGGGTGACAATAGGTCCCCAGAAGACGTGAGGACCCGAAGGTCAAATTGCAAGTCTCAAAACTTTTGTGTGAAAACTGTGTATCATGGAAGAGGGTATGATGTGAGAGTGTGAGATATTGATATCTCGCTATAGAGATTGCACGCACATAAGATTGTTTGGTCCAAAAATGATATCAAATTGTTTGATGCAAAGGTCGATGCGTTGTGCTCTATGGAACCTTGTGGGATCTTGCTTGTGGCATGTTTGGATTTTACTTGGTTCTTGGTTGTATGCTTCATTTGTCAATTTGTATATCAAAAAACTCCGAGTGTTGTTTGCAGGACACAGAAAAATAGAATTGCAATTTTTTAGCCAACCAACTCGCAAGTCTGCCTGTTAATTTGTATAGCGCGGAACTCTGGGTGTTGTTTGTAGGAAACAAAACTATAGAGGACATTCTTTTCCATTTAATATAATCTCTATGACGCAAATGTAATATGTGGCTTATTTTAGTAGTTTTCCATCTGTAAACAATCGCAATCTTGAGCCCACCAGCCCCGGAGTCCATTTGTCAATTTGTATATCGTGAAAATATGAGTGTTGTTTGGAGGACACAGAACAATAGAAGTGCAATGTTGATCTAGCCAGGCTACAATTCCACCTATCAATTTGTATATCGCGGAACTATGGGTGCTACTTTTAGGACACAGAATAATAGAGGCCCAATTTTGAGCCTGCTAGCTTGAGAACCCGCGATGGTTAAGTATGGAATGAGGGAACCCTTGTCAACAACCTATTTTGAAACCCGTGTGGAGGTTCGGGTGCTGTTTGCAGGCGACAGAGCAATGTAAGTTCAATATAGATCCTGGGTGTTCGATAATTCGCGATCTGAAAGTGCCTATGCATCGAATGGTTACTGGTTGGTCGAAGTCGCATTTTCAGAAAAAACGACTAAGTAAAGAGAAAGAGAGAGTAGAGGGGAAAAATAAACGACAATTTGGTCAAGTATAGAAGAGGGAAAAGAAGGTCCAATATATTCAAATCTGCAATAGATATTCCATTTCTTGGTAAGATATTTTCTGTGTGTCGTTGGATAAGTTGTATACATATTGCATATACTTGGAAAGAAATCTGAAGGTAGCGGGCACAAGAAAAAACATCTAGAAATTTGAAATTTCCTAAACCCGCGAACTCGACGATCCACCAAAGGGATTTCAAGAAATTGTCAAGAGTGGAATGCGGTCGGACGGGCTTCAAAATAGGACGATGGGTTCCGGAGGAGCTGTAAGACCCCAAGTGTCAAATTGTATATATTGAAACATTTTGGTGCAAAATGTGTAACACGAAGGAGGGGATGACGTGGGATTCCAAAAGTAAATCTTCATATCGCAGAAGCTGAAGTGCTATTTGCAGGTCACAAAACAATGGAAAGTGAAATTTAGACAAAGGGGAAGCGCTCGGTCGAAACACGTGAATCCACCAACCTGTGCAGCAAGACAGGGGCTTCTTGGAGCAAGTCTAAATAACCGAGGGGGGACAATAGATAATATGATGGGGAGGTGAGAGATTTCAAATTCATAGGTGGCAGGGGTCAACTGCAAGAGGTCCAACTTGGCCCCAAAAAGGTAGGGAATGCCTAATAGTATAAGGGGTATTAAATGTAGTATCAATATCTAACAAGTATACCTGATTTATAAGATAGTATAAGAATCCTCTATAAGGCCAGTATTATTGAGTATCATTCCATAAAAGTATTATAGTAACAATGAGAGTATCAGTCTCCTCTATAGAAAGGCAGAGGGAAATTTTTGTAAGCGCGAATTGGTTTCAAACAAGCCCCGTTGTTGCAAAACCATCATTTTCTAGTAATTGTCAACAAATGCTTTGTTGAAGATTATATTTTATTGCAACCTGTGGGTGTAAGTGTGTTATTGATACATTCTTCCATGACTGTAACATATTAACTTAAGTATTAAACTTCTTTCATTATGGGTTGTTAGCATTAAATATTAATAATTGCATGTCTAGAAACAAGAATGACGATCTTGCTGCAACATTGTAATTTGGTATTGCTATGTTCTATCTGCATTACAAATAGAATTGAACGTTGGTTTGAAACTGTGTGTAATTCATTTTTTGTTTACATAAAATCCTGATGGATCGACACAGTACATTGTCATATAATTGTTAGATGCTCCATTCTATAAAAAATTACCTAAGAAAATACAATATCGAAGAACTACGAGACTACCGAACCATACCAATGAGAAGAGGTGTTAAATCCAGAAAAGAAGCAGCAAACAAGTCTCCAAGGCAAATTTTTTTAATATAAAATCCATTAAAAAAAAAAAATAACACTGAGAATTGTACATCTATCCTTAGAAATTGGACCCAGTTCTTTGGGCCAAAACATTGAACGTATCTTCCACAAACACATGCATGGGATCCACAACATGCAGGAGCCATCGATATGATCTTCAACATGCATACAAAACTGATTACCATGCCTTTTTTTTAGGAAATCTTTACAGTTTTCTCCTCGATGGATCATCTTGTGGTAAAATTGATAGTTCTCATAAGCTTCCCGTGAGGAAGAAGACGAAAAACATTGCAGGGAAAATGGAATATCCCTTAACTGAAAGTTAGGACACACCAAGAAACCACCTCTCCACAGTCGAAAACTTCAGGGACACAGGTTGCACGTGCAATTCCAGAGGCCCAAATTAGTCCATTCTGGGTGGAAGGAGATGACTAGTAGGAATATGCCTTGCACCAGTGGGAGTTCTGGTCCTCATTCCCTAAGATGTTAATTGTATATCCAGAGAACAAGACAATAGTTCCATAATTGAATAGTTTTTTGGCTTGAAATATATCTTTGGGAGCATCAACATATCACTTCCTTACAATGAAAGTCTTCCACCCAAAACAAACTAATTTGGACCTCTAGAATTCCTACTTTCGAGATGCAAAGTCGATATTGCGCTCAAC